>JABASD010000923.1:0-53165 GCA_019776165.1 Pogonognathellus flavescens | reverse complement strand
TTAGTTAGAAGCTCTAGAAGTTGGAGGTTGTAGAAGAACAAGTTAAGCTTAATATCTACTACCTACCTACAGAGGGTTTCAGATACACCCTGCGTTTATACAGTGACGCATTAGCAAAACATCCGTAATTTTAATTTCATTTTCGCCGAAAGGTGAGGCAAAGTTTTCTTTAAGTCTTCCTTTGTGTCAGCAAATAATCTCATTGTGAGCGGTTTTACGACTTTTGACTTTCAACCTTTTACCTGAGAAGTCCATTAATAAAAGGGAAGGTGTTTCACCACAAGTGAGTCTATATTGTTCCTTTACTCTTAGTGTGGTGTGCACTAATATCTTCGTTCCTTGTTTATTTATGAACCTATCTTTACTTGTTACATCAGCATGGAAAACATCCTCAGGAGAATCCAACATTCACCTCTCTGTGAGATCATTCTCTTTTTTTTGAAGAATTTTCTCGGTGCATTACTTAAAGCTGATGAGCAAATGCGTGGGCGCTTGAGGATAATACTTCATTTAACATGCTAAAGTACCATCTGCCATGACAAATCACAAATGTGGATTTTACCTATCTACTTATTAAGGATTACATGCTTGCTAAGAAATGAAAACTTATTTGAACAAGTTTGGAAATCATGTTTTCAATAAATTGTGGTTTTCTTTCTTAAACTGTTATAAAGCCCACGTTGTAGTACTACATTATTTCTCAATAAATAAGATGTAAATCTACAAATGGATCTGCTGCTTAAGAATAACTAGCGATATTTATGTACGCAACACGTACACAATTTACTTTATGGCTTACGGTTTATAGCTCACTAGCCGTCAGGAAGGGAAATAACTTAGAATATTTTTGTGTAGTATCTGTAGTACCAGTACAAATGTAAGTACTTAGTATAGGAATGTATAAGTACCTATGTATATAATGAATGAAACAGTTTTGAGCAGAGTATAATGATGAGAATCTGACATGCCTAGAGAAAGATCAACACAATAATGCCTCTCCTTTTAGCCTTAGCGTGGTGGAGGATTTTGAAATGAAAATGACATTTGAAAGGTATGTACAATACACGGAGCCCAAACGGGAGATGAATAATGCTCACGACTCTTCTTTGTGTGTGGGTAGCAAGTACTTCTATCTTTCTTAACATCTTTGGCATTTTATTTGAGATACGGTGGTAGGTATTAAGTGTACATCTCTGTAAAATCATGTAAAAACAGCTTGTTGGTTAACCCATACTGCATGTAAATGCAAATACATGCACTTAATGCATTTCAATCAACTTGCATTATTGCAAAATGTTAAACGAACCACATTTCCCTGCCTCACACACACATGCACTCAGAATTGTTCTCTTCTGGCATAAAACTACATCCATTCTTACACATAGGAACACCACAAGCACACAATACACCAAACTACTCACAAAAAGATTTAAAAACAAATAAATGCACACAGACTTGTTGTGATTTTACTTTTGATTGTTTTTTGTTTTCTTGTCTGTTGAGTATAGAGTAAACGTAATAAGAATTGTTGTATATATAAGTCCCTATTGCATTACAGTTAGTTAAGTGCCTATTTGTTGCTGCACACAGACGGAAAGTGTATAACAAGATTTAAGAACAATGCCTAAACTAATCCTGAGAATTCTAAAAGCTCTTGTCTGTTTTCTTCTTGTATTCTTACGAGTCATTCAAGCCGAACAGATTGCAAATCGTCTCAAGTCGACTTGATAGAATCATGGCCAAACTGTCGGAAGATACTTAATTAAACAGAGATATATACACAGCAATACTAAATACGTATATAAACTTATACAGCCGAATTCTTTACGCAGTTGTATTTTCCTATTAAATCCATTCTGTTTTTACAAGTGAAGTGACCAGTATCTTCATTAAAATCTATAGCTCTGTTGTAATTTACGGTGCTCTGAAAATACAATGTATAAAATATACACTGGTAAAGTATTCTGTTCAATATGCTCCGTCCCGTTTCATCATCACAATATCATAATAATATACAGCAGTCATGCTTAAAATTGACTTTAAAGAAAGAGAAGACAGGAAATCTAAAAGTACCGAAACCTGAGGCAGCTATACAATTAGCAGCAGACAAGAAGATACCATGGTCGTCATCTTTGAATCTCTATGAGTCTCATGCAAAATGACTACAATCAAAATTATTACTATTACTATTATTTCGATGATGATCTCTGAATGCGTTTACATTTACATCTGTTTCGTCCACCAACCACTAGAATAGAAATGAACTTGCACTTGAAGATGAAATAATACTTAAGTATCCCGAACAATAACAAAACTTGAATTTGTAAAAGCGACTCACTCATAGATGCTTTTGCTTTTCCTACTCAATTCAAATAACAACATATATAACAGCAGTAGTACTCACTATTAGTATTATTGCCTTCCAGAGATTCTATTCCTATGGAGTAGTTCACTGTAATGAAATAGCACACGGTTGTCGTTGTACAGCTATTCACAGCTAAAATAGGAAGAAGAAGAAGCAACGTTAATGATTATGATTACTTATGTCGGCTGTCGACTGAACTAGAACACACTGCCATATAAACATTAAATAAATAAAGTCACTCTCGCTGCTGCCACTGCCGTTCTTGTCCCAATAAAACCATAACTGACTTGGGATAAATAATTAGCTTCTTAGCTTTCCTTGCTTCAATTCCTATTCCCAGTTGTGAGCTTTATACCTATCTAGCTAGGAGTTCCATCTGAACAGATATAAATGTTCGTCTGTCTCTCTGCGTCAGTTCATAATTTAACTCGTCAATTTGTGTTTCTCCGACAATAATGTCTTGAAGCAATGGATGTAGCAAATTAGTGCTGTGATTGTCATTAAATATGGTAATATATTCACAAACTTCCCACCGAGAATTTAACATGTTATACTAAATGACTATTACATTTACCACAGCCAAATAGTATATAGGTATTTATATACCTATCCTTATAGATTTATCATACCCAAGAGCAACTGACATGGAAAGACATGCGACTAAAGAGAGAGAGAGAGAGAGAGAAACAGTAAATTGCTTGCATTTATTTACTTGCCACTTCCCTCTTAGTTGAGTTGATGGACAGCCTTATTCGCTGTGCATTTTACTACTCTTGCCATTCATCATTTTACATTAAGCAATGTCTTGAGCTTTACCTGCTGCAGCTACTGCCGTTTTAATTCTAGGCAGTCTTAACTAGCTACAGACAGACTTCTTACATATTATTTAGTAATACGATATTAAATAATCTTTCGTAAGTAAATACACTTATAAGTATAGTTCTTAGGTATATATACCGTCGACGGTATCTGTGAATCATATAGTTTTAATTTTATCGTGTACTGATGAGAGTACATAAACGAATAATACAGTCCAATTTAGTGTTTAAATGGGAGCTACTACCGTATCTTTTAGCAGATACAGATATCTCTCTCTGAGAAGGCGGAATGTGTAAAGGCATGACTGACTGACAAGACTCTGTCTGTCGGCCACTCTGCCTGTCGGTCTTTTATAAGTCAGTCTTTAGAATTGATAACAATATGCAGGCAAAATACAATGACAATGCTGTGATATGATACTACTTGCGATACAGTGCGATAACAATTGCAGTAGTATGGTATGGTGGTATTTGGTATAAGTATAATGTATGTAATTTATAGTAGAGCGATATAAAAAGGGAAAAATGAATAATCATGCAATAATGCAATGAAAAGAAACGAAATGCAATTTAGAATTGACAAGGCCCACTGCGAGGAAAGAAAGGGTATAAAATATAGACACACGTATAACGTGGTGGTGTATGTCACTCAGCCAGTTAACTCAATTCTGAATTGTATTTATCATTCTCTCTGTACAATATATCTGCATCATTGTGCTCGGACTCTCTCTGCCCATGAGTAAACTAATACTAATGCACCACTATAAGTTACATTAGTGACTTTTTGCTCGTTGCGTTGAAAATGATGTGATATAGATGAAACCAGATGAAAGTGTTCATGACCTTAGTTTACTAACCCCAGAGTTTGGTTTATTGTTGTTGTGAAGATCCTCTCAGTGTGTTTTGCTTTGGGAGGGTTTTCGCTTAATACTAGTTACCCACGAAGGAGAACAGGCAATTATTTTACTTTACCTATTATACAATGATTTTACTGGACTTGTAGCAATAAACCTACATGCTTTGTGTACGTTGTAGTAGGAGTATACTAGTGTGTACTTAGGAACAGTATGAAATGAAGAATGGGAATTTTAATTGTAAAAATTCTGAAATATTACCCAGACTTGACTGGGTTTCACCTCGGTGCCATTACTAATGAGACGAATTAACTGAACGCTATGATTTCGCTATGCACGTACTATACAGATGATGCACAAAAGTATTAAATACAAAGCAATATGGTTTATTGCTAAAATATATTAGTATGTACAGTATTTCCCATGTCAATCAGAATAGTACTACTAGTTAGTAAGTGTATAGATTCTTCTACTGTAGTTACTGCCTACTCCATTAAACCCCAGCGTTGTGCTAATAGTAGAACAGCCCATTCATTAATCAAAAATGTTGAGCTAATCGAAAATGTCGACTGAAATTGTTTCTACAGCCTCCACTCGTGAAAAATCCATTTGCCTTTTCTGCACCTTCCCTTAAGTATGTCTGCTGCCCATTCAAGTATAGAATTTGTTTTCTTTTGTTAGGATTTTATTTAGTACTTCACTCCTATGGAATTAAATACTCTCTGCGGAAAAATACATGTGAGTGAATATGAGACTTGCTGTTGAATGAGTGTTGAATGCAGTGCGAAGAATTATTTCTAATAAGGTGTACAAGGCATATATGATACTATACAGACGGACTTATGTTTCTACAATAATACCACACAGTTGTATAGGCAAGTGTTAAACATAAAATCTTGAGATTGTGCAAGAGTGGGCTATTTATTAGTCGTAAAGTTATAAAACTGTCTGGGAAACATGCAGATTGCAGAAAGATAGTAAATGTGATGACTACCACTACAGAGAGCTTACCTATGTGATGAAAGTTTATTGCCTTATCTTGGTCATCTCATTTCAAATCATTTGATGTCAACCAGATACTTTTGTGTACAGTCACACATACAGATATTAAAGATTGCATATAGATTCTGAAGAATATATCGCATATCTATACAAATACGTGGCAGACTGGCAGCATAGAAAATATAAAGGAATCTACTTATTATACAGAATACAGAGTTTTATTAAATGATTTTAGTTCACACAAGTTTGAAACTGTAAGTTGAATCTTAGGAATTTGCGTCAACATCAAGTCAAGGGTGATAGCATTTAGTTTTTCAAGGTTCATCGTTTTACGAGCTTTCTGGTGAAATGTGTTTTAGCAGAATATATAGAATCACGTTATTGTACCACTAATAATATTCCACAGTTTATATAGTATAAGGCATAGCTAGGTTTATATATTTCTGGCGAAGAGACCTAATGCAATGGTTGTCACTTTAGGATTCAGTTGGTGTGGTTGGTTTCCCTTGTGAAACTTAATCACCACCAGGCGAGCTAAGTAAATGGCATTAGCACATTCAGTCGGCAGGGTTAGCAGGAGATCGATATATACGTATTATCTTTCATTTATCGTCTGGTTTTTAATGAAATGAAATTACATCCGTCTTTATATCCCTATTGACTGATTATCTGACTCATACAGCATAATTGAAAGCTTTATTTAAAGAAACAGATAAAGTTATTTAAGACCTCATGCAAAAAGAGAAGAAACTTGTGTGTGGACATTCTTGACATAGATAAAACTTTTTTGGCACTACTGATTATAACTGTCAATGCTCTGCTTTTATATACACAGACTGACCAGTGTGTGTGTGAGAATCGTCGGTAAAATGCAGAATTGCATTTACACTGAATTGCTGTCAGCAAGTAATAATTATTTCAGTTTTAGAGAGAAAAAACACGATCTAATTACCAAGAGAGTGGAAATGTAGCGTGCAATATGATACTAACTAATAACTTTGTGCTTTTATAAAAGTATTAATGATCCTTGTGTCTGGTTTGGTCTTGACTCACTGCTGATGTGAGTGAGTCTCGCCCTAGCTATCGCCTAATAAAAAATTGGCGACTGTATTGTACAAATACATTTACATGAGGATATAGCAGAATATAATATAAAAGGAGGGTTATCAAAACTTTGTATATTTAATGTTCTCTAATTTATCTCACATTAGGCTTACTTTAAAGCGTTATTAGTCACATTGAGACTGCGAACAGTGCAGTGCATTTACAATCTGAGTCTGTATGCAAGTCATGTCAGTTTGGCCTCAGTTTGTTGATTACATTTAATATTTAGGTACATTCTCTCAATAGAACTTCTTTCTGTTCTGGTGTATTGGTCAGCAAGCGGCACCAGCAAGTAAAATTAGTTTTATCGCAATGGCCTTTACCCAATAAGAACTATAAAAGAATAAAACGTTTATTTAACTGCCTTTATAATGCTTTACATTGTAATAGGCTCCCAATGCAAATTAAACTGACGAGCTATTAAGTACAAGTAAACATTCTCCAAGATTTTAGTATGTACAGGCAGTAGGGCTAAAAATATTACTATGTTGAAAAACATGCAAAAGATTAAATTAAAATACATTGTCAATTAACTACTAATTTTTTAGACAATTTTTAAAGCTTTATCCTTAATGCAATTAGTCAAGAGATGTAATACAAGAGATATGTTTCAAGTAATGTATATGGTAAACTTACAATTAGATGCCTTGTCTTTTGCATAGAATTAAATTATGTGGAAATTCATGAATTACGTAGTAAATACATTGTTAATGAATCAAGAGTCAAGATGTGCCCTAGAACTTTTATCAAAATAATGTCAGTTGCAAAAAAGTGAATGAGTAACTCGCAATTTTTTGTGAGTCAATCAATCCATGTAGAAATACTTGCAGCATTGAAATCGAGTCTCAGATTATTATTTTGTAATTTATGAGATTTTTTTATCATTCATCCATTTAATATACCTTGTAAGTTCTTTAGCATCATGGCCAAGCAATTTCCTCAAATGTGAACGACCCAGTTAGTAATTTCGCATATAGAGGTAAATAACGCACAGTTTCAATTGAAGTTACACTATGGTGACTAGACTTATTCATTTAACATTTCAACTTTGTCCGTTCGTGTACCTTATTTGTTCTTTCATCTCTTATTATAAACTACAGTACGACAAACAGACAGCCGGGATATCCTTTTGTACTTAGTGTTAGTAAATTTCCGCAAATTCACACTTTCTGTTCTGTTTTGAATGTTATTTACACACAAACTGTACTTGGCGTGGTTCGCAATGATGGCATGTCAAACTGCCTACCCAAAACGCAAATACGGAAACTCCACAGCAGATTCTACGTTAGTGCCTCACATGATTTAACTTTAACCTCGTGTTCATTAGTAAAACAAAGTAAAAAGCAAACCAAACCAAATTCAACGTTATAACTAATATCACTAGGAAAGTATTTACTTCCATAGCGGTTTTCTATTTTCTTTCTGCTACAGCAAAAGCAAACTTATTTTAAATTAGTTCGCATCGCACGCTATATTAAAATCCTTAAGAGGAGTAAGCACTCGCCTTCTCGCAGAGGAGAAGAGCGAGGTGAGTATCATCGTCCGATTATTCGCATGTGATGAGAAATTATGTAATGCCAAGTGAAAGATCATTGATCTTGACTTTGGCTTTTAGAACGTCACTTTGGAATTACAGAGTAGGTAGTAAACAATTTAAATCGTAGCTGTAGCTTATAGTACGTGCATTGAAACTTTGTAATGCAATGCTTTCCTTATATAATCCATCAATCTATAGAAAACTAATTTGTATTGCATATTAGTATTTACAAAACAGTAAACATCATCATATAACATATAAAGGCGAGCATACCTATAATATCTACATCCCAGAATGCATACCTATGCAAATTCTCAATGTAATACTCACTTCAAAGAGAAACTTAATGTATAATGAGCTATTTAGCTGTTTTTGCAGTAGTAGAGCCAGGGTCGCTCCTCAATGAGTTATATACATAGATGTTAGCAAAACCTTTGTATAAGATATATTATGTAAATTTATATTAGTAGGTACATTATACTTTACACATTAGTAACGTATATACTAATATAAATGCAATGAATCCAGTTTATTATTATTATTAAGCATTATAACACAATACAATGGATACAACGACGAGGTGCAGGCAAGAGCCCGTTGCATTGTTTTGGTTTAGAGTATCGTGGGCTTTTTCTGTGTGGGATTATAATGGTGAGTCCAATGAAAGGCTATACACCATGTCTGTCTGTATTATGCATTCCAATTGTATTGTACATAATTCAGATGAAATACATATTAATGTTATAGTGACGTGTGTGTGTGAGTGTGTGTGTAGAAGAATTGAATGCATATGTATTAGTAGATTAGACTATAAGCATTCTTCTCAATGAGATCACAAAATACAACAATAACAATACAGGGGAAAAAACAGTGGAAAAATCCAGTGCAGAGGATTTTAACGTGTTGCATTATGTAATGTAATGTTATTATAATATTGTATGAAGAAGAGTTGATATCAGATGATCTCGCATATCGCTTTTCTCACAGAGGAATTGACGGATGTTACATTCCAACGTTATTAATCATGTGAGAAGCCAAGCTAATCTCGTTCAGTTTGACCATTATATTATAGAAATGAATTATGGGAAGTTACATACTCTGCATAATGTATAACAATGACTTAACGAAAAACAGTTGCATCATAGCCAAATGCATTATTCCTCCCAGTCTGTATAGTACGTGTATATAAACATTCAGCTGTTTTATGCAGAGCTATATAGTGGTGTTTATATCTCCACTGCAACTTTTATGGGTTGTGGTCACAGTTAAGTCAAGACATTACGAATTTGTAATATACAGTTCAAGTATACGCGTACTCTTAGGTAGGTCTAGGTGTACAAGATAAGCGAGGAACTATTTACAATTACCTTCAAGAAAGGAAACGAAGCTAAACCATGCAACAACAAAGTGTATATGAACTCTTTGTCTTCAGATGCTTCTGATTAATTGAGAGAATAAATAATCAACTAAGATTCATATGGAATCTACTCGCAAACATTTATACTTCGCACGTGTGCTCACACGCAGTTCCACACATTAACAATTTATCTGCACTTCCTTTTTCTACTTCTGTAAAAAAATAGGTACGCATCATTCTCTCAAATCTGCCATAAAGCATAGGCATATCATAAATGTATTTCCAGTCATGATGGTACTTAGCAAAATGTATTACAGTGATTGTGTTTCGAAATTTAAGATGATCTGAATGTAAATACAGTACCTGTTTAATTTACGTATGAAAATGAAAATAGAAATTTATAGTAAAAGTTACTCATATGAGTAGAAAATCTTGGAAACTACTAACGGAGCATCCTACACGAAAATCCGACAAAAGAAACAATGGGTCCGTGTTTAACAATAGGTGAAATTGCATGATACATAATTGAACGGTAGCACATAATGATGTTGTATAAAGTGACAGAAACGTAACTCTGAGTAGGCAGTTAACAATAAGGTGTAGGTACTAAGTGTAGTATGGGAACGGAAACCATAAGAGGTTGCGTCTAAAATTAAGTGTATCATCTGTTAAATCTCTTTGCGCTTTGCACACTTATTTTTATTTGTACATTTTGTTTGATAGGATGAGAGAAATCTGAATATAGAATTATTTGACGTTTCTCGGAAGATATTCTTCGTTGGAAGGAAGAACAAAGTTGGTTAGCTCGAAGCTATTATCTCTGTGTGTGTCTTTGGTCATGTAGTTTGGTATTATGAGAAGGAAATTCATTTCTCAAGAGCTTGTCTAACAGCTCGCAACTGGCATTAGCTATTCGTTTAGCTTTTTGTTGTGATTGGGTAGGCGAAGCTTTGTTTTGCGATTCGAGCACTCAACTCGAGCTGGTTTTTGTTGTTTGTTTTCTTTTATTGAGTTTCTTATTACGTGTCTTATTATTCGTCGTGTGGGCTGAAATTGAACTTGAGATTTAGGAAACACGGAATAGGCGATAACCAAGCTTTCCATTTATTTACTTCATTATGTAATAAATACAATGAATTGCTGTACTCTTTGACTTCGTTTCCTTGTAAAGTGGATTGCATAGTAGTCGTTAGTTAGTTTGAATTCTACACGTTTTACACGTACATAGCTGTTCTGATGCAACTTAGCTTGTACGAAAGTCGAATGAAATCAAGTTCGTCAAAAATTTGTTTCCTTTTCTTTCTGTTATTCTGATGCACTCACAAATGGAAAAACTGTAGATACAGCTCGTACTGAGAATGGTGCAGGTTGTATTGAAATTACCAGTTTTATGGGAGTGTGTACCTATTGGGTTGTTTTTATGACACACTGCCGTAGAATATGCAGTTATCCCAAATGTATTTTGTGGAGCACAAGTGTATTCTATTATTACGAGTGAAAAAACCTGCAGGACATTTTGACAATAAAGACTACACAGAGCACATGTAACTTGTCGTCATTGCAAATCAATAGAACAAGTGAGATTGCATCTTATAACATTTTATCTTAAATAAAAACAACCTTCATCATCACATCACATCCAATTTTGTATTTTTTGGAGTGGTGGAATTCTATGTGACACCTTGGGAAACTCTCACAGTCTTTCACACACTGCTTTATTATATAAGTTGAATAGAATCACCGAATTTTTTCTAGGCCCATTAAAGTTTCTCACGTTATGGACACGCAACTCCGAACGTCAAGTAAAGTTACTGTAGTAAACAAAAAACTTTGAATGTGTTAATACATGTAATTCTAAGTACAAAAAGTCGTTAACATGCTCTTTAGTAGAAAAATGTGCTACTAGTAAGTAGAAATTGCTCAAAACACTAAAGAAGTGTAATGTTTGTCATTCCCCAAATTTAAACTGACACTTATTTACTGCATACAAAGTTAATGCAGCAAGTGACAAAGTGACTATTTGTATGTAACGCTGCCTGAATTCTAAAATAATGTAAAGAATGGGCGGAAATCAATTTTAAGTATAGTTCGGTGAATGTCAGTGTCAATGTCGTAGCAAACTATTAGCATAATCTTTACTTGAAATGCTGATAAATATGTAAAATTCAAAGTTTACAAATGTACAATGAAATCATTACATGCCTAGTACATAGATATCAATAGAAAATCTACGACGATATAACAACGGCAAATCGTGTTTTGAATCTGATAGTAAGAGTTTAGCTGTTATTATTGATCACTGTACCGTAAACACCTGTTTATTATTTGTGGAGAAGTCAGATTCACTTACAGCTACCAATTACCAGTCTCCAGCAGCGTAACTAAATTTTAATTGACATTCGACGAAAATCAGACCATTCATTCACTCGTAATTTTACACGTTAACGCTACTAATACCTGTAAACTTTCCAACTGCTTATACACCTGCATACACATACAAGTATATACCCTGTTAACGATACGTCCACCTATTTATATTTACAATTACCCCACAGCCTTTAAGGTAGGTATATGTACCCACAGAAAAAACTGGTTGTTGAAAACAGTAGGTACCAGAATAGAACAGTATAACGAAAATTGTGATATGCAATTACGGTAAACTGATTGTAAACGTCGGATTGTAAGATAGAGTTTGTAGTAAAGTAGTAAAAATGTGAAGTAAATGTAGTTTTAAGAGTAGTGCACAGGTACCGTACCAGTAATGGTAAACGAATAAGGCAAAGGTGAAAAAGACATCTCATGGAATGGAACAAGAAGATGTTTTGAGTAAATAATGTTAGATTAAGGAAGGAAAACGTCAAGCAAATTGACTTTTGGCCTCCTACTCTCATCACAGCCAGCACGGTTCATTTACTACGGAATTGTTGTTGACGTTGAATAAATGATGATGACGACCCAGCTTTAAGTAACAAAGTTATATCCGTATCACATCCTTTTAAAAAAATCTGTATATAGCTGCAAGTAAAATTCTAGCTCAGTTTCTTGCCAATAAATGTTTAGTACACAGTCCAATTGAAGAAGGAGAAAAAGGTCGACCTACACGATTCAAGATCAGACATAAATGCATTTTGTACAACAGTACTATTATACAACATGCAATAAATAACAAATTAACATCAAAGCAAACAGCCCTGATTCTAAATGAGTATAGTGAGGACATACGGACGAACAATTCTTGGTAAACATAAAACAACACGTTTGTAAAATGTAAAATATAGCGACCACGGAATAAAAGCTATCAACATTAATATCTCCGCCATTACTAACAGGATTGCAGATGAATACCTAGTGGCTCTTACCACAGTACTTTTTACAATGCACAGACTGTACTCGTTGCGGGCACAATAATGTTGGGTTTATTATTATTTGTTCAAAAATGCATGTAAATTTATTGTAGTGCAGTATTGTATGTGTTGCACTGTTACTTGTCTGATGTCTTGACCATTTCTTTGCACCGCAGAGCACACATCTCATTTTTTACAGCAACTCAACTACATCACAAGCGTTACATCATAATTTTTCACTTTTACGCGTCCGTCCGTCACTCAGCCAAAAGCATGGCTAATTCTAATGTAAAACTCTTGGTATATTTTATGGATATAAAAATGTATATGGTAAAGATGCACTTCCTTCTATTCTTCCTTGCGAAGAAACTGTATGCATGTATGTACAGACAGTACCAGGCATAATATTATTATTACTAGTAGACTACTACTACTACTACGATGAGTTTAAGAGAAACAAAGTTTACTATCTATGTTAATAACTTGAATTATCCGTCCCGTCCGTTCAAGTTCAACGTACTTTTTTCCCCATTGGTTTTTTCCATGAGGATGTCCACTTGGATTCCGCTTTGTTGTTGAGTTACAGGAATTTTTTCTTGTTTCTCCTATCACGTCTTCCTCTATTTACCCACAGGGTAGTACACAGTCGTCGCAGTCGTAACGAGATACGCATCTATCAAACGTTAACATAACAAAACAGACTTCTGTTCACTACCTACCTGTGTTTTTTATTCCTTTTTAACTTTATTTGATTGAGATGAGCTTGTGTTTACAAGTTATAATACAACAACTACAGTTTACATAATGCTTTGATTAGTTTCTTTCGTTGCCAATTATTTATTATTAATTCTCGCAAATTTCCTTGGATTATTAGTACCTGTAATACTTAACGGAAACTTAATTGCCAATACTAATGGTGTGGTACTGCATTAATGTTAAGATTATTAGATCGTTAGGGTCTGGGCGGTCTTGTTGTACACTTATACAGGATTCTCTTTGCATTTTACATTTTGTTATCTTATATGCGTAACTACTACATTGTAATTTTACAGCCGGGTCGATTAGTTCTCTCCGCACTTTCCTTCTCGTTCTACAGGTATTGTGTATTAGTGCGGATATCCATTTACTACATCAGATGTATATCTGCGACCAGTTATAAAAGTTATTCTTTTTTTACTTCGCCCAGAACAAAACCCGTAGCTGCTTAACTACAATCGAGCCTCATGAGTTAATGTGTGTCGTGTAAACTCCTGTCTGTCTGTCTCTTATGAAATTATTTTTTGCCATAAAGAAAACATTAGAGACATACTACTATTTTAAAGTTTTTTCAGCCTCAAGAGCTGTAATCATAATACAATTCGTTTCTTCTTCCGCTCCTCCGAGGTATTTACAATAGTGTGGAACAGAATCGTACCATGCAGCACTGGCACTGGCGTAAAATTAAACACATACACGAGATAATGAACCTTGCTCGTTTGTTGAAGTCGCATAATGTAACTGGGAGTGCTTTTAATGAATGAGTTACGAATTCAATGCATTCGCTGCACTTTTGTTAAATGATTCTGCTCTGGTCATCAATCAAGGCTTTTTTCTCACTTCCTTCACTCTAAGCGAATTATTCAGTTAAGTATTAAGAGTTAAGACGGCTCCGCTCAACGTTCAACTCGCAGCTTAACTGAAAACACATAGACACATTCCATGCTTGTCTCATTCACATTGCTACGTAATTTGTCAGACTCTGCTCTGGCCTGAAGACTTAGAACTTCACTGAAAAACGATAGCAAACTCTGAGACTGGCATTACTCCGTATATAATACAAGAAATTCAGATATCTTCTTTAAGAATTATATCCTTACTTATAGTAGACATTGCCTTTCTGTTTTCTTCTTGAGTTGGTTGCTTTATTAACTTTTTGTTGTGTATATTCAACGAAACCGCTATGTGTATATTACATGAGCAATCATCTCCTGGACATCTCATTACATTGAATTACATAGCTCACAGCAACATTCTCACTAAATGATGAGTTTATCGGCTTTTTTCTTACGAACTTATTAGAACCACTCAAATCGTTATTATACAGAACATTTTAATCTGCTTGGCCTATGGATCCTGTGTTTGTTTGTTTGCTTCCGTTTTCCCACTTCCATTGAATGAGAATCTCTTGGAATGAAGTCATATAGTCTGCATGAACATTCATGATGTAAGATGTAACATTGCCCCTGAATACATTCATAAACCACCTCCGTCAAACAAACAGAATACATTCATTATCTTTCTAAAGGCCTTTGGTAATGATTCAATTTAGCATTATACTACTACGGGCATAAATTCTTATGCTTTATATGTTCAACTGAAAGGGAGTGACACAAAGTTTTCTATACGGGAGCTTCGTTTATATATTCCTAATTACGAAGGATTAATGTAAGTGTAATTGTAGAAGTATGATATATTACCTTATCAACCTTTAGAAATGAAATCAGATCAATTCATTCACATCCTTAACAGGTCATAACTTACAAACGACTGTGTCAGTACGACAGCTTCACTTTTCACTACTGCTCCTAATGAATGATTCCTACTTTGCTTTAATGACTTACCGGATTGCATTCACACTTATTAGTAGTACTTCTGTTATTACACTAGTTCCTTTGGTCATGAATTATTTCGCTCGTGAAAATTGCCATTGCTGTAGTTGTACTTTATAATGGTGATGTATATCAACATGTGCCCATCTATTTGTGTTTAGTTTATACATACAGATTTTTTATGGTAAATCCTAAATCATCTGCCACAACCACATAAATAATATGTATAAGGTACAAGGTACATAAAATAGAACTTTTGAAGTATCATACGAATGAGAGCCATTGACTATAAATAAAAGCAATAATATTTTCATTCGTTAGAGGATGACAGGTAAAAAACACGTAAAAATTTACAGTTTAATTAAATAAGTCTACAATTTACCCAATGGGTATGCTTAAAAGGAATACCTAGATTATTCTCAAGGTGACTTAAATATTTCTTTCAAATACATTTTCGAATCAGTCCATTTGAGTCTATCTTTGAAACTAGGTACCTACTTTAAGTGTTTCAAGACATAAAACGGAGATAAATACAATTGAGAGAAATAATGAGAACCATTAATTATCTGTCTTCTATCTTTCTGGTCATACTGTGTCCGTCGTGTCTTCTCTGATTAAAAATTCAAGTGCGCAATATCTACATACAACTCTGTTGTAGCTACTGCTAAGGAGAAACTCGTGCAATATAATAAAACTAAATATTCGTTGATTTGAAATGCATAAACCAATCTTGTTTAAAATAAACAGGCATATATAGTAGTAAGTAGAAACATATTGAAGATTCTGCCTTGTATGCATGTGAAATTATAAAGAGTCCAAATCACTACCTTGATGTTCGATCGACTGACTTCATATTCCATATTATACTTTCGATAATATTGGATTGCAATCTTCATATAAATTTTTATTGTTTGTCGTAATGAGAAAAGGTGGGGCTAATTAATGGAACTTTATTATCGTGCAGTCTCGTCAGTTCTTCTCGAATCATTGAGTAGTATAGGGAGATACAAATATTCTTACTTCCTTTCTACTACAACATCTATCAATTTCGGCAAGTTTCTAATATTGCATTTCTTGCGGTCTACTTTATACTTATAACCATTTGCCAAACATATATCCATCTATAGGTATAGGAACTTCTATACTTACAAAACTAATGCTCTTCAACTTCAACCTGATACTGACGTGAGTAACCTCAAAAAGTGTTTGCGAAATTGATAGGAGAAAATATAGTAATATTATACACCATTCACGCACTCAACCCAGAATGGCAAATTGCTTTTATGTGTTCATTCATATATTGGAAGTTGCAAATCGAATATTTCTATCGCAATGTCAAGTTAATAAAGCAATAATGCACCTCCTGCAATATGCAATGCACACATTCTGTAGACAAGTCTGAGCTTGTTTTCTTGTTTTGACTAGTGCTGCTGGGAGTCTTTACGTTTGTAGATAAGTAACAATTTCCACTGTGGACACACGTTAACCTAAATACTTTCTGTCGATAGTTAACAATTCAAGTTCACTTATATGACTAATGACGAGTACCGAAGTAGGTGTGTGTTATGACCACAACTATGCATTTTTACACACACAGTATAAAATATGTAGACAAGTATCTAAAGGAGTATATACTAGAGTCAGTCGTTATATGTACGAATAGAGCCATTAAGATTGAAACTGAAATAAATAATTGAAATAATTTAAAGCCAGCTTTTACGCACGACTAAGTGCACTATTCATTCATTCATTCTGTGTACCTGCTTTGTAATTACCGATACGTGACAAAAAGCAAAGATACACAAAAGTAGCACTAAGGTTGAAGGTGAATTTAAGGCTACAACAATAAATATTATATGGAAAACGAAATTCGTATGTGTTGATCACATTAATCTAATTGTAAGCAAATTATTGTTTGTGTACCGCATGGAAATGAAAATTTTGCGAATTATAATCTGTAAGGAATTTGCATATACTAGAAGAGAGAATGTTGAGGAATTTATAGTGTACATGTATCTATATAGGCATATTCCTGATTTAAAAGCTAACTCGATAATAATGAGTACATGATTAATCGTTTCTTTCGTGTTCATGAATCTCGGTAGCATTATTATAGTCATATCCCTATCTGATGATTTATAAACACAAAATGCAAACCAGAAACCACATACGGCAGTCTACCAACTACCTAAACAAAGCACAATGATTTATGATAAGACTGTAAGTGTCTGAAAGTCTGAAGCAGTTATATAAACCAAAATGCTTCGACACATAAAAATAGTGTGGTGGTGTCTCGTGTCGGCCTTCATAAAAACGAATTTCGTGCATGTGCTTACTCATTACAGAGAATTATTGTAATAATATTGGTGGGTCAGCCCAGTCTTTTAGACTAATCGATCTTTTTTTGAATGAATCGGGAAATTAATTCCACCCAACGTATCCAACATAATTTCCTTTTAATGAACTATAAGACTCCTCTACAGATAAAAGCTTGCTGCTAATGTTGGCAAAATCATGTTATTCTTAAAAATTGGTCAACTTCTCACGGCAGAGAAATTGTGTTGAAAAATTAGCATTTCGATCAGCAACACTTTTGCACCAATACATTTGAGGTCCAAGTTGTATTCATTGACTTGCATTCTGATGCATTCTCATTCTCATACAATTACTATGTAGGTTCCTTTCCTAGTATTGCGGACTGTGTGGCTGCAAGACTGAATTCTCATTTGATATTCATGAAGCTGCACTATTGTGCATGTGTATTTCAAGGGGAACCTGTAGAAGTGCAACTCATGTTTATTACAATATAATAATAATAATCTTGATATTTATAGGGATTGTAAGACCATATAAAGGTGAAGCATAAGTTCAGGTGAATGCTTCTGTGACGTTATCCGCAACGGTTGTATTATGCCACAAAACTTAATTATGTCTCAGCATATTTTATTACCATTGTATACAGAAATGCATTTATAAATGAGATTTACTTTTCTGCTTACGTATTACAGTAGGTATACACAGTGTGTCATTTGTTGTGCCGTTTCTACTGTAACAAACCACTATTTCTGTGTATATCTGCTTAGTTAGACTGTGTATACACATGAAGAGATTGGTTTCCGAAATTGAATTAGTAGTATCTGAGAAGAAGGCAAAGAAAGCCTAAACAGGCCAACTGAAGCCAGACGGCAAGGCTACACTTTAGTGCACAACTAAATATACATTTGACAAAGGAAGGTAATCCGGCTGGACCGCAGGGCGCAAAACATTTTGCAAATGCAAATAGAACTGCTATTTATTCAATGCGCATTTGAAGTCTGTAAGGACGAATGTTGATTCCTTAATCATAATTTAATCAATTCTAGGCAAGCAAATCAGATGAACATTGAATTGCCTACCACAAAACAATATTATTATTATTTATTACATGAGCATTCATATGGCTTCAAGTACGGTGAGGTGATTATTGCATTGTAATACTCTCTGTATTATCTGTCTTGTTAACTGTATACATCGCATATTATGTTTTCATATACATCTCTGTATTTAAACGTAGCATATTTCTATAGGTGAATTTTAGAAGCGCAAAGTAGTAGCAGTCGTGGTGTTGTGTATAGTTTTTTACCTTGTTTGTATATGTTTACGTTACAAACCGACAATGAGAGTATAAATACACAAATTGCAAACCGTCTGTAGAGGAAAAGACCCAACAGATTTTATCTTATTGAGAAATTCTGTTCTTTTTGGTAGCATATGGTTTCATTCGAAACAAACGGCTGCTGGTGGTGCTGCTGCAATAATATTCTTCTGTGCGTTTGATTCATGTGGAATGATTACATGGGAATGTACATAAATTAATTAAAATGCGATTTTCATATATGACTAAGTGATTGTATGGATAATCACTTGTGTGTGCATTAAGCGTACGTACGTTATTTATGGTGGAGTTTAGCATCTACGGTACAAATTATAAACATGTGTTGTACAAAATTATTAGCATTCCCCTGTTGTGTGATGTGATTTGATGTGATGCAATACAGCAAGGTGCATTTGCGTTACATAATAAGTATATATTTACATATTTGCATGCAATTATAATCACACACCAACTAGGCAACATAACACTTCGTTCAAAATAATTGACTCAAGTTGACATCCACCATTATGGGAGGAGTACTTTTCAAAACAACTACAAATAGTACAAATCTGCAGAGTCACTCACCCTGTCGTTGTCACTTTCATTGCAATTCTGTTTCTTTGCTTCTCGACTCATCGGGAACATGTAAATTAGTCAATTAATTGATTGCGAAGGTACATATTGGTTTGTCTACACACAAATGTATGTAGGTGAAGAGGTCGACCTCCATTCAATACCTAACTACCTATAGCTGTGTCAGACATGTCAAATCATTGCTTCGCGTAGTCTTTAAAAATCAATATGCATTTCTAAAACGAAAAATTTAATGAAGAGAAAGTGACAGGATTGTCTGCGTCTGTTTGCAATAATACTATTAGAATTCTAAAGAGAATCTCTCAACGATCTTTATCAGTTAAATAATATTTGCATCATCTTTGAATTATGCTTCTTGATTCAAAGTATTATGTATTACACATTGTTTGTGTATACCTACATCATTTCATGTTTTATTAGTGGTGAAACATTGTAAATAGTAACATAATGGTTAGTAAATACAATGCGGATGGTTTCTCTGTGTGGTATCCATATGCAAACATTTCTTTAATCGTACAATTCACTTTTGGTTGCGTATAATATTTGGGTTACACTTACAATAAGTGAAGTGATGAAAATAGCACACTGGTGTGTAAAAACCTAGATCCTCATTTTGCAAATGCATTAACTGTACAGTAAAGGGTATACTTACAATTTACACTCAGATAGGTAGTATTTCTTCTATGCTTCTTTATAATATGATTTCAATCGACCGAGTAGGAATTACACGAAGTAATTATACAAACAGTAGTATGGTAATCCTGAAAGAGAAACATAGCATTCCTCGAAATTATGACAGTCTTTTATTATTCTGATTGTTGAATCCTGTAGATGCTTACGTCAGTTTTCTCTCGAATAAATATTACGGTGAGTTCTGACTTTAATTTGGTAGTTTCTACCTACCAAATGTCCCATAGCACAACCATCTTCCGTTTCAGCTTGAATACGTCAACATAAAGAAACTATCAACTCTTCAAATAATCAGTGTTAAGAATATTTAAAGTGTCCTTCTGCAAAATGTCGGTTCGTTCTTGGAATATAAATTTTTGAAGCCTTTTCTTAAGATTTTGGTAAGGTTTTCCTGCAAAAGCAACAATAATGCCGAGGCAGTGTTCTACTTATCTGAAGTACAATCTGTCAAGTCTAATCGAGTGAATGTGAGATGGAACTATGGGACATTATGCTATATAAGTATCTCCTAACTATATGATACTACCTGTGTTTGTAGTATAAGACTCTTAGACTCATATATTATGCATTCACACATTACATTATCTTTGTGAATCATAAGATAGGTAGACGTAGAAGGCAATAAGCCAGTGATCTACTACTACGTAGAATGTGCAGTAGCTTCGGATTAAGGCTAAGATGTCTTGGCGTATACAATTTAAGCCGGCCTGACTAAACTAAGCCAATAATCTCAGCGACTACTATATACATACTACATGAAGTTGCATAATGCAGTGGTATATCCATGTACTAATGCAGGAAATTTATATCAAGGCAAACAAATCTACATTTAAGAGGGAATGGCATCGACCAATGAGAAAAACTGAAGTAGACAAAAGTGGGCTTTGGGATTTTCATAACAAAAAACAAACATTTTTTAAATAACATTTATTTTGTTACATTGAAAACATGCTACATGTAAATACTAAATACATAGCAGTAGATTGAATGCAATGCAAGCGAACCAAAAATGGCAACTAGAAGAGATTCCTTATAAGTTCAAGAACATTGCACAGTAGGTACACAACTCTTCATCGTAGAATGCACACTGAAGGTTGTACATATAATATACAGTGGTGATGTGAAATGTAGTTCGAGCATTTAGTAATAGTTGTACCACAATAAATGACAAGACCACGAAACAAGAGAACTGGATAATATTATGCAAAAACAAGACGAGTCGTGGTGGAGGTAGAAGAAGGAGCATCTTACGATTTATTATTCCAAGTAATCCTACCTTGTCATCTTTGCTCTGTCTTGCAATATTAATAATACCTATATACCTTACTTTGTTCAGCTTCAGCTGGACTGTCTCAGTCAGCTCTGTGTAATGCATTTTTACGCTGGTGCATATAATAGTGAGTTGCCCCAGTGTTAAATCTGCTTCTGGAACAATTGCGACTTGTCTTCTAAGATTTATAAACATTTGTTATTCATGAGAAAAGCTATCAAATCGGGATGTTTGTTTTTATTATTTATTCTCGAGCATTAAATCTAGATTATTCCTTCCAATATACCTTACTCCATATACAAGTCAGCCTGTTTGCTGTTTACCAAGTGCTTTTGTCTCTCGAGAGCACCTTGATATGGATATGTCCACTGACAATGAATAGTAATTTTACTGCTGTGTACGACGCTAACATTGTAAATAGAATCTTCGCTTGTATACCTTGTAATATTCAAGCTGCCACCCAAACACCATCGTTTCTAATTATCTATAACAGTACAGATGGAAGCTGTTTGTTTGTAACAATGGGAGTAGGCACTTCACTCATTTTTTCTGTCCTACACAAAAATGTCCACTTAGGTATTTATATTAGTTTGTTCTCTGCACAGAGAAACAAATACATCAAATACAAACATTAAATACACCTACTGAATTCAAGATTGTTTAGTAATGTATCAATAAATGAATTTATAAAGAGACACGTGTGTAAGGATGGGTGCAATTATAGTTTATTCAGACTGTCTTTCTTTAATACACACTTATGCATCAGTAAAAACTGTATTATCTGTAGATTATCGGCTAGCAGCTTCCTTTTTTATTAATTGGTTAGCATCACAGATATCTGTTTAGAACATTTATTTTTATACACTTTACAATCACAATGTTACCTTACATGACTAATTTGAATGCTCAAAATATATTGACATTTAATCTACTATCTCACTATTTAAAACTTTATGTTGCTGATGTAGTTTGTGTGAAAAGGCTGTTTACATATACAACAGTATAAAGTTGAAATTGGTTCTTTTATAAATAAGTTTGGCCATAGTATGTAAACTTCTCCGAGTACAATTTTTTACTCAAAATGCTGACAAAGTGTAATTTTTTTTTAAATTGCTATTACACTCATAATATAAGTGCAATTGCTAATTTGTACATGCGAAACGATACGGTTAGGTATTCCACTTTGTTTTTGTAATTCTAAAATTATAATTAATGTGTACAGAGTTCTGAAGAAAAAGAACTAAACAGTTAATGTTTATTCTTGTTGATAAGCACATTGTGATTTCTTTTGTTATACAACCAAAGAGTAATTAGCTTGCATTTTGTGTATCCACTCTATTGTGTTGTATCATCATGGTGTGTTTATTTTCCATAAATATTTGTCCTGCATTACGTGAGATTCTTACACCAATGTTATGCATTCAGCATTATATAATCAACATTGTTTTGCAGAATCCTCACTATCAGATCCTGCTTGAGGTGGAGTTACATTTTATAGAGAATTACTATTACTTATTTTGTACATATATACACAGGTGCAATTAAGTAGTGTATGCAGTATGTATACATTTCTTTGAACTAGCGATGAAATGAATGTTTGCAAATGAAGAATAAGTTTGTGTTTGGCCTTGATTCGTGGTATCAGGTCTGATGTCTTGTCTGGTCTTTGGTCTGTTGCATATTGTATTCGCCTACATGACTTCAAGTAAAAATTATTGTTAAAAACACTACCTTTATTACACTACACTCTCAGTGTGTAAATCCCCAGTGTAGATTTCACATGTGTACCTTAAAGTAGATGCATTTTAATTTATTTGCTGTGATTTGGCTACATTGATATATAAGCGATTCACTCTGCCGTGCCGTGGTTGGCTAATGTCTACAATATTATTAAGTTTGTTTAAGGGACAGTGCATATACTAGTATTCACATGGCAAAGAGTTATTATAGGTTAGAATATATTTCTAACACAGAATCTCAATTTCCTCTTCACACAAACTCTCCACCTAGTCTGGATAAAATAAACATGGGTGAATAGCAAAGAGCGACCCATTGCATGTAATGAGTCTCTATTGCAATTGTAATGTAATTCATCCACCTACATTGAAATAAAACAAAGGAAGGATGAAATGCGGATTTTGGATTAGATCATATAGAACTTGTTAGCAAACTCAAAGTACATGGTTATATTGCCCAGGCTGTATAATACACTACCAGTCTCTATACTTCTCTATATGCATACACAGAACAGAATCACTGAAATAGAATGGAAGTAAAGCTCTTTATATTTCAATGTTTACGCTTCGAATCGTTTCGCTCTTGGCTCTTGTGTTTATCCATTACACACAGTACTAGTAGTAATAGCATACACATTGTGTTTATATAGAGACACAAAATTCATGCAACTCCAGAGAACTCCACTAATCCTTCTTGGTTCACAATCCACTGTGAGTGCAC
Organism: Pogonognathellus flavescens; assembly: GCA_019776165.1. NCBI lineage: Eukaryota > Metazoa > Arthropoda > Collembola > Entomobryomorpha > Tomoceridae > Pogonognathellus > Pogonognathellus flavescens. Next base: position 29,551 of record JABASD010000923.1, on the reverse strand, counting down.
ATTGGAGAGGTTGAGTTTTGCGGCGATTACCATGTAAATCTAATCACGAAAGGAGAGAGAGAAAGGATACCACCGTTTAATTCCAGAGATTCTCTTAAAAATCCATCTGCTTAACCATCAAAGTGAGCAAAACTGAGATATCATCGCACACTCAAACTTCCCAGGGACATAAAATCCTTCTTTCTCTTCATGTTAGCATGTCATTATGTATTGTTGCGTAGAGAGAGGAATCTTTTTTGTATTTAAAGATAAGATTTCGTTGCATATAAAATTAGGTATAGGTTTAGAAAGACTGTTTCATTTATTCAACTAACCTACTAACCACAAAAGTGCTTGTCAAGTACCATTAGTATATTAACAATTTGTACAAACTCACAAATAAAAGGAAACCTGTATAATAGGTATTAGAGGCATCTCATCTACTTGAAATCATGTGGCTTTTTTACCTGGATAGAATGAATTAAACTACGTAGTTGTAATTGTAAGTCAGTTTGCTCCTTCTAACAAATAATGGTTACGTGTGGAATGGATAATTGTGCTATATCAAACAACCGGATATATCACAAGGTCAATAAATAGCCGTTTTCCGGAGATTTTATGGCGAAAATTCGTCGAGTTTCCGCAAACAATGACTTTTCGAGTCTTTATTCGCACATAATGATTATTTCTAAATAACTACTCAATTATTTGCCGTATTTCAATCCAGTCTCTTTCATACTTGCCAACCATTCATGTCCACTTCACATAAAAATACATACAGTTCAAACTACAATTACTATCATTGCTCAAATACAAACATGATGATGGCATGGTATTATTCTACGTGTTTGCAAACAGCTTCTACCTGAGTACCATTAAAATGCAGAAGGATTATTTGATGAAATAAATTCTAAGTACACATAGATCCAGTTAGTGTATTCGAGTGTTATTTTACCTAGCTCTACATTTTACAACTCCACACTCTATTTTTCATGCTCAAACTATACGAGATTGGAAAAGCAAAGGAGACTATTATTTTAAATAGTGTGCTGTATGACGTAAGTCATCAATCAAATACACACGCCTGAGTGTATTTAAGTAGGCGTGAAGAATGACAAAAAAATTTGAATGCTGGATACTCACACAAATGGTTCTTTGCCAAATACCATTAGAAGAAATGTATATATTATTACGTTGATATAATAATACACTGTTACTTTACTAATGGATTTGTCTAGAAGAGTAGCAATGAAACAGTCTCATTTCACATACTAGAACAAGAAAAACCATTAAAATAATATGGAACTGTATGAAAGCCTATTTATATTGAGAGTAAACAGATAAAGTAATAAAAGATTCAAGAATTCAATATTCCTATGCCTAAGTCTATTTTAATGATTAAATGATAATGCTGTAGACAAGCCGTATAGCATACCAAATGTAATCTTCTTATTATATGACTTCTACTGGTACTTCTGGAGTAAAGTTTTAGTGGCAAGCTGTAATAAAAATTATATTCTTTGAGCAAGCCTTTTACTGTAACCTATTTTTGTTGACTCGGTAATGTAAGTCCTTGCTGGTTATATGCATATCGTATAATTATGAATGACAGTCCATTATTAGCAGCGTGGTTTGTCGTGTGGAGTATTATTTACTGATTGCGGTGTAAGAAACGAGAAAAGAGAGTAAAAGAGCTGAAACTATATATACGAAAACACTTCACATAGTTTTATTTTCTCGTGTAAAAATCTACGGAGAAGAAAAGCAGCCACGTGGAACCATAACAAAGGAATTTGTATTCCATTTTTCATCGTTCTTCATCCGAAGTGCATGCATAAAACAGAATGGTGTGAGTGTTGTATGACGTAAGTGTATTATTATGCATCTTCCCCTCCGTCTACTCCTTTATTCATCCACATTCCTACCATTACCACCGGTGTCAATTAAACTGACCAAACTTTTCACATCGCGGCATCTCATTTCCACCAAAAGCCGAGTTGCATGTATTGCCTGACTTGGAAATAGCAAGTCTTTCTGGTAGTTTACTCCATACCCGTCATGTAAAGACCGTTCACTGTGCCAACAGTATTGCCATAGATGTTTTTCAAAATATTTATGCTGAATCGATCACGTAAACTGCTTTTGATCACAACAATTCTGTTGACTTTTTATGTGTCAGTGTCTGTACAAACTACAGAAATTTTGCTCGCACAAACTTTATTTATTACGTTTGCCAAATTGAATCAGTCGTAAATTCTAATAGTAACGTTTGAAACTGTACTTTGTAAGTGCCTACATAAAGTTAACAATGACCACTATTTGTATTGCAGAATTTCGTGTTATGTATAGAAAGAGATTTGTTCACAATGCAATGGCCAACAAACGGCTTTGTATAAAGAATAGGAGTTGGAGCCTACTCTTCCGGTTTAAAGTCCAACCAAATCTACTTGGCATAAAATATTAGGGTTGATTCGATAAATCAGATCAGAGATCAAATTAAAGGATTTATTTCATGAATGATGTAGTGGTTGTTGTATCTCTTGTTCATACTTAATTACTGCTAGAGCTGATAAATGATAATCATGTTACCGTTACCTACTACTACTACTTGCTACTTTTCACATTATCTTTTGTAGAACATGCGTTTCGGACATTCACGAGTCAGTTCTATCTGTGAAAACATGTATTGTGCAATCTTCGCTTAGGTATGTGATACACAGTACTTGCGAATTTGTATTGAATGTCCAACAAGTATATAGGACTAGAATCAATTCATCTCTATAAATCAAAGGAATGTTATGTGGTATGTATTTTAAAGCAATTACGTTTCTGGTCAAACCAAACAAGAGATCACATCAGGTGAAATCACGCTACTACTTTACTTAGACTACTTGTTCACATTTGAAACTCACTTCCCTATTTTGCTGGTATATTGCCTTGCTAATGTTTTCATTTATCATTGCGTGCTGCTGTTTTAAATGCATCATATTATGTACAACATGCCGCCCGTAGTGCAGCAGTTGTTCTGTACATCAAACGATAAATAAATAATGCACGAGGAACAAAATTCGTCATCGCGGCCCGGGGTCAACGATCCGTATCGTTTTGCATTCGAATCGAAATCCAAAACTCATTTCATCTCGTATACGCATCTATTTATTACGTGATATGTGTGTGTCGTTTCATTGCAATAACAAAACCTTTGTGTTACAACTATAATGGAAATTGTTGTATGGAAATAGTTTTATATGCACCTCTCCAGCTAATAATATGTAAATAAGTTTTGGAACTATTGGTTTTTACATTGGGAATGTGTCTGCATATACCCAGAGTACCTATAGTACTTTAGGGAGTGCATATTGTACACAGCTATGTTTTTAAACGGATGTTATAATGCAAGATAGGTGTGAGATTTGATAGCATATTAAATTTACCGTGTATACAGATAGGGAGAATTCCTATGTAGATAATATTATACGCTTGGTATTTAGGTAGTTAGATTTAGTATTAATAAAATATTTGTATTGTAACGTTTTATCCGATGTAATTCAATCTTTACATTTACTGCATGCTAATATTTGCATCCTAAATTCAATCTATACGTGTACGTGTGTGCTATTATCGTACGTGCAATGTGTGTGGAATATTAAATCAACAGATATCATTGTGTTTCTTGAGATATGGTAATACAGTACTAAAGGGCTACAAGCCTCGAGGGAAATTGATTGCAATTTGCAATCCGATTTGCAATTATTACAATGCTTAAACAAGTCCGAAAATATTATGTGTTGGGATGAGTACACTCGATACATTTAAGTATGATTATTTCGAATATCATCGAAACTCAGATTTGTAAAATATCCGTACTGCATCTACTGCTATGTATTTACAAAATAGATTTTATAACTTAGGGTATTGATATACATAGCAGAATTATTAGTCATCACACACAAATCAAAGAAGTAACACAACGTAATAATTATAGTATTAATCTTTAGGATTGTAATGTGATGTTTTAAGATAGAAATAGGTAGTGCCAGTTGCTAATGCTATTTCATTAATCATTAAACAGAGAATTAGGCAGATTAAATATTTTTACAAACTTTTATTACACTTTTGTGTTACCTGTTCATTCATTCATTTACTGTTCTAAATTCTAAGGCACTATTTTGATTTATTTACTATAATTGCCAAAGTATGGTGGATATTTGCAATTCAATGAATGTTCATCAATCATACATATTTCTTGGTAGGGACTAATATAATTATGAAGATAGTGTGATACGCACTTAAGCGTGCATAGGTGTAGATAGGTATTTTAATGTGTTTATTATTTACATGTGCTGGTAGATTTGGAAAATACACTTTTACTATTGTTGCTCTATATGCTTATTAGTCGCCTTTCAGGGAATTTAAATCATGTTTCCGGCACAAATTCATAAATTACCTCACCTTATTTCGTTCATTTCTGCATATAAAGTAGTAGCACCAATATCACCACAAAAAAATGCAAAGGCCACATCAGGCCAAGCAACAAAGGTGCAGTAAGTAACAGAACGAGAGATTTGAAACAGAAAGCTGCAGGCATCGTGTATCAGTTTTTTCGTCTGTCAGGATCGTTTTTTCATATTGCTTGTTCCCTTTCCACCATAAATGGTATGGAAATTAAGATTTATTCGGCAGTCATAATTCATTGTTTGTCGCAACTCTCGCAACCATTCAAATCCACATTTTCACAAACATGTAAACATGAGTATCGCTTACTAAGCATAGATTTTTTAAGTGCTGTATTGTGGAGATTCTAATTGTATTCCTCGGATGTATGATGTGTGTATGATGAATGAATTGTAAAAGGAGAAATGAGCAAAGTAATACTGTACTTACGAATTTGCATGCAATTTAAGCTACAATCGGCTTCAAATTTAAATTCATTGACTTTCTATTACTCTATCTACTATGTAGTACATAAGTGCGGATCTTTTCAGCATACAATAATGTGTGTGCAATACTACTATTACAGTAAAACTTATAAGGATGGATTTAATAGCGTGATATTTGAAGACTGTTTCCAAGAACTTGATTTTTGAAAAGACGCAAATAAAGTCAATCTGTTTGACTTTGATCTTGAAGGATTATAAGTGCTTTTATTGTTCATAGACATGTTTTCCTTTATGCCATTTTGGCTGTATAACTTTATAAGTGCATAAAAGGACGATGGTGTTTTCACAAAACTCTTTATTGCATTTTTGGCATATCATCAAATACATATCGATGTTTCTTGCATTCGTCTTTTGTACAAAGATTCAATTTTGCCATTTGAGAGACGAAAGTTCAATTGTGCATATTTTATATTCATGTGCCATTCTACTGAACTCCTTTTATCGACCTTGTTGCCACATACCTACATAGGTACTCAACAACGTACGTGAAGGGTTATGATATTATAGGAAATAAGAAATTCAATGCGAATACTATGCCTACTGCAACTTGAATTCGAGTTGAAGTCCATGTAAATGGGAAATGACACTGAATGGAGTGTCAAATAAGGGGAAAGACAATAGCACATTACTACAATTCATCCCTGCTGCTACCAAAAGCAACTTGACACCTGTTGTGTTCAAGTAGAAACGATGTGATAGCAATATTATGCGCCGGAATTAGCAAACATATCAAATCAAGCAGCAAGTTGCACAATATAACGCTTCACTTGATTTCAAAGTGTTTTCTGTGTTCTGCTACACATAACCAACTTTGCATTGCCATTTCCGACATTTTTACGATTTTCCTGCAAAAATGGAAGAAGAATGTAATAAAATTGCATTCTTCAGCTTTGTCTATAGAATTTTTATAACTTACTGACTGAATTACCGACAGACTTCTCCTGCGTCATACTGTGTGACAATACTCCATTTGACATTGACTTGCCAAAAGCTATTCTTGTTTTTGATGATTTATTTACTATTTGTAGAATTTTACTGATCTATTTTTGTTTTTGAATTGCAGATGAGTGTCTCAAGTGGTAGTGACGTTACAATTCCTATTCAGGACTCGCCTCCTCCTCCACCTTCTCCCTACGCGAATAGGAATGGAGAGGAAGATCCGTCCAAAACTCCAGAACCTCGCGGAGATGTCGTCGTTGACACCGGAGTTGACAATGAAGCATATCAAGCTGAGAGTAAAGATGAGAAAGACTCAAAGAGCTCCAAGGGTCCACATCATACACAAATCACTATGAATGGAGATGACTCTCAGCCTCCACTAAATGAAGCTCTCAACGCAGAATTGATAAATCTCAACATTTTAAATACTATTCCAGATAAACCTCAAGCAGAGTTTGGACCTTATGATAATTTTGATGAGTACTTTATACCTGTCAATCAACATAAAAAATTCCTTCGGTAAGATTATACCTTTAAAACAAATTAAGCATACAATTACCCAAATGTGGTATTTACAGAACAATTAGTGAATAGAACCTATACCTTTTTGTTAAGTAAAAAGTACAAACATCTTCAGAAAGTGAAATAGTAGTACAAAGTCTCAAAGCAAACATTACGCAATTAGTGCATTGTATTGTACGTAATGTTTCATTATTGCCGTAAAAAACCCAAGGTGATTCTAAACGAGAGAAATCCATCAATGCAATTATGTAAAGCAAACACAGGTAAAATATAAGTAATTTAATACTAGTATTAGTTACTGTTTGGAATTAGGTAATTTAAACCCTAAAAGTTTGCTTTGTAATCAGACACAAATCGTTTCTTTGAAGTTAAATCACCATCCTGTATGACAGCAAGGTGGTTACATTACACACACAACTATTTATTAAGTACAATCTCAGGTAAAGTAAAGGTACGACCCTTTACAAATGTCGGATACTTTAATACAGCTCTCGCGTATAAAAACTGTGCATAAAAAGTGATTAGGAGTAATTATGTGGAGATATTCAAGTCTCATTTACTCGAGTCTCATTTATATTAAGATACAATCAGTGCAGGTGCTAAATATGTCTATAACCCAACTGAGTCGTTATTATATCGTTGTATATGTAGAATACTTTTTCCATAACAGTGTGGTGTAGTACGAGAAAGAACTTTAAGTTGTATATAATGAGAATGGATATCGTAATAGCATAACTGCATTTTTGATTACGTCTTTAAAGCTTTGATGCAGAAAAACCGAGTTTCTTATTTTTCTAATGGGACTGCTTAGATTGCGATTGTGATTAGGCTGAAATGCTAAGTACAAGTTTTTCTTGTATGATTTTATAATTGTGGCCTTAAACAATACTTGTACTATTACAGCAGCAGAGAACAAGATTTGTTAGCAAGTGCAATGTAACAAAAGTCAATGCTAACGACTGAATTGGAAGTGCTTTTGAACATGACTATATAAATACACAGGCAAATAAGACAATTTATACGTGAACGGGCGTAGCCATTGAAAATGAAAGTACAAAGTGAGAGATTGTATCTACCACTTTAATTTTGGAATGTTATTTTTTGGTTTATTTGCTACACTTGAGTCTATTCAAACAGAATTGCAAATATCAATAGCCAAAAAGTCAAGAGCTGCCAGAGGAGCTTAACTTTTAAACAAAGACATTGTATCCCTTCGAGTTGCACAATAAGACCTGTGCTAAAAGAAACGAAATTGGAATGAATGAATCACTTGATTTCTTATTGTTGTATCTTTAAGGAGAAGTGAGAAGCTGTACGTGACTAAAGACAAGAGGAAACAAAGTCAATGGAAGAAATATATTTGCTGGATCATCGGTGCCTTCATTCTTGCTGCTATAGTCACTGTCGCCGTCTTAGCTGGAGGTACTGCACTCTTTCTTCCTTATTGGACTAACTTGTCCACAATACTAACAAATTAAATGATGTTTCTCTTAAGATGCCCTTAAATATCACGCCATGCATGCAGTTCCTTCAATTATTCATATCACTTTATGTCTTAATCAATTTACCCATGAAACCATATTGCACTTTTTTGCAAGCGCTAAATGCACAAGAGTGCACGCAAGTATTTTCTTTTTGTTATTTGTTTACTGGAAACATACTGCCCTAATTTGGATTAATCAATTTTAATTCTACAAGTGTCTCAAGGACAGAGTTAAATTAATTTTTTCCTCGTTTTGTGTACTTCTAGTGGGACTCATCCCCCAAAAATCTGCAAGCTCTTTTGTAACTGACAGCGTGGTAGGAACTACAACATCATCGGAAAATACTTCTCCTTCATCTACTACAACGGACACGCGACATTCTCCTCCTATAACAACTTCCACAACAACTGAATACATCTCGACAACAACAACGACGACGACTTTGGCCCCACCTTTACCGCAGGATGAAACTTATGGTATGATGATGATACATTTAATTCTTACAGATTACCCAGATTATAATATTCAGATTACTATAGATCCACCATTATTCAGAGTCACCTGAAGTTGAAGATAATTGGATATAAATATTATGCTAGAAGAAAATTGAAAATGATTTGAAATTACACCATAAGATATATTTTATTTTCTAGTTCCAACAACTGCTGATGTCGAATTCCATATTACCGATCTGTCATATGAAGCCGCCTTGAATGACAAAACTACAGACAGATTCCGGGAATTGTCTTCCGAACTCGAGGCAGAGGTATAGGAAACGAATATGTTCTTTTTCATGTATAATTCCGATCCACACTATGTAATGGATAAAACAACCAGATCATTAATTCATCATGTTTATGCACTTGCAGATGAAATCAATCTTGAAACGAGATGCTGGCTTGGAAAATCCATTGGCTCGTGTTATGCAATTCGCGTAAGTTAAATATTAAAACTTTGTGTATACTACAGGTTCATGTATGAATTTGTATTTGGTTTTAAATGTTAAATTATATGTATGTTCTAATCTACGATCTACGTTCACAACTGAATTCATGAAACTTCATAATTCATATTATTTATGAGCCTGCAATACATACACAATTATCTGGTCTTACTTTAGAAGACCTTTCAGTTTAGTTCGTAAATAGTACCCAGCAAAACTATTTAAAATTTCATACTAAAATAGGTATGTGTGTAATCTATGTACCTATAAAGACTACATTGCTTTCTTTGATGTTTCAGTCCTGGAAGTGTCCATGCTAAAATGCGCATAGGATGGGTTGAAGAACAGAAAAGCTTGAGTGATATTCAGATGCTTTTGTCTAAAATGACCACCTTTGGTTCTCACACAATCCAGGCTGTTTCTTCTTTCGGTAAATCATTTATTATTACACAACAATATGCGTGATGATATTATTCCAAATGATTTCAAATATAGCCCAATACCCTAATGCATATTTGTGTTTTCAGGTGTTGTCAACTTGTGCAAATTTAATAAAAACAACGGATGTTCTCACTTCTGCACATTCGATTATGACTCCCTTGAGTTTGTTTGCACTTGCCCAGAGTTAATGCTTTTGAATGCAGACAAGAAGATATGTAATGCTATAACAGCTCCAACACCGGAAACATCTCCAGAGACAGAATCGGAGTCTGTATCTGATGGGGAAACTGGATCGGAATCTGCAACAGCTGAATCTGAGTCTGAATCTTCAGATAGTGACGAACCTCATTCAACTGACGCACCTGTAAATCCTGAGCCCGTTTCTGTATCCCAACCTGATGAGGAAGTCGTTCCAGTTCCAGTGACACCCGAAACCACCCAAGAACCTGTAGTTTCATCTTCAGTTGCCCCTGAAGTAGAACAAGAGCAGCCATCAACAACCACTACCACAACTACGACTACAACCACTACCACGACTACAACAACGGAAGCTCCGGAACCAGAACTTCCTGCCGGTATTTCTTCTAATGCTCAAGACGAATCTTCTGAATCTCCTGTGGAAGAACATGCAATTCCATCCGCAGCACCAGAGGAAGATACATATCCTGCTGTCTCAGAAGAACCCAAACCTGCCCAACCTGAATCTGAAAGTGATAGTAGCATTTCTGGTGTGATCGTTCCAGTTACAACTACTGAGAAGACTGAAACTAATGTCGAAGAAGAAAATACTAATCCTACCAATCCGTCCAATGTAGCAGATATTTCTCAATCAACAAATGTAGAAACTGAAAATCAACCTCCAACAGCCCATGAAGAAACTCATCCGTCTGCAGTAGAAACTACTATTGCTCCCGTTGAAACTAGTAGATCAATTTCCGATAGTCATGAACAAACTGTCCCAGTTGAAAAGGAAGCCGAGCCTGAATCCACCATCACCCCAATGGAAATTTTAGAAATTATTTCCTCCGAAGCGTCATCAACAACTACTACAACCACTACGACAACTGAAGCCCCAGTAGTTGTAGTACCTGAAAACGAAAAAGAGCCTGTTACTCCTGAAAATTCTAACTTGGAACATGAGAATCATGAAGTCTCTGGAACTGAGCACACTCATGAAGAAAACATTCCAGTAATTTCAGAACCAACAACTACTACCACAACGACCACAACTGCTGCCCCCGCTGAAAGTGCCAGCCAAGAGGACGAACCATCAGGCTCACTATCTGAAAGCGTGAGTGGAAGTGCCAGCGGCAGCCAAGAAGCCGAAACAACGGTTCACCCTGAAAATTCAGAAGAAGAAAACACATCTCCACCTGAAACACGAACTGGACCAATGAAAACAAAAACTGCACGTCATGAAACATTCGGCGAGCAAGATGATGGAATCGTTTCTGCTACTGAAGGAAATCCTTCGTCATCTTCATCTGTTCCCAGCACATCTTCAGAATTTATGGTTTTCAGTGACAACGGAAGTGCTGCAGGAAGCGATTCCAAATCTGAAGGAACAACCGACTCCTCTCAGGGTGACAGCACAGAAAATGGGAGTGCTAGCGGTTCTGGTTCAGTTGAAGTCACCGGGAGCGTATCCTCTTCCCAAGAATCAAAAACAAAGGAAGAATTAGTATCAAGCGGATCAGGTGAAATTTCCCCCGAACAAATTGACGCTGCGACTGCTATTCCACCTCCAAGCTTGACCAATGACACATATGTCAACGAAGATGAAAACGTGACAGAAGATAACACTAATACGGAACCGATTAGAGTTGACAATGCAGTACCCGTGTCTTCCCCACCCCTTAACGAAAAGATTGTCGAAGCAACAACAACCAGCGTCATACAAAACGACGAACAGCCAGAAGAAACCAATACACAAGTTCCGGAAATAGTTCCCATTACGACGACAACAACAACAACAACGACAACTACACCCGCACCCGTTGCAGTAGAAGAGTCTGATGTCCAACCTGCTGCAGCCGACGAAGTAGCAATTGTTGAAGCTCCTGCAGTAAAGAAAGAAGACTCTACACTTGCTTCTTCTGATCCTTTGTTTGCAGTGACGACCACCACTCCTTCCCCAGATTCATCTTCACAACCTTTATCCACCACTCTTAAAATAATCACCCCACAATCCAACGGTAGTGAGTACGAGGGGGAGAATAGTGAAAGTGTGAGCGAAGAAAGTAGTAATAATAGTGAACAAAATAATGAACCTTCAGGTATTGAGAATGATCTGTAAAGTCAATTTGTTTGACGATTTAGTAGAAATTATTTGAATTGTTGGAAATCATGTATGATACAATCTTACTTACAATTAGCACCATGATATAAAGGAAAATCTAAGGTGAAAAATATAAACACATGATAATAATTAGTCTAGTTAGCTTAATTTTATTCACGATTTTGGGTCTGAAACAATTAATTATAAATTCAATCATTAATAGTCATAGGTCATACTACAACTAATATATTGTGCTTGAAGGTTAAATGAAGAAGATGAACAAATTGAAGGGAAACAAAACAATCTAATTAAATTGATTAAATAGGTACATTAAATAACGATTAAATGATAATGATAATATTATTGGTTATGTTGTACAATAGAGAAGAGGGTGAACGAAGGGGTTGAGCTATACTTAAATATAACTATGTATTTAATTACAGAATTCATGTAAACTATAAATACTGCATATTATGCATAATTACCAGGATTGACCAATTCGAAGACTTTTTAGTAATGTTACTACTTCTCTAAGCGTTTCATCTTTTCAACATTAGTATGTATAACTAACTAATATTAAAATACTTCTTGACAATTTAAACATTGTAAGTATGTAAAGTATACACAAGTCACTACTTATGTAACAACACTCTACACAAGAACCGTATACATTACTTTAACAAAATAATATGTTTTAATCATACATTAAGCCTAAATACTTAACTTACTTGTACTATATTTTTCGCAATTCGCAATAACGTGAAACTATTATGGAATACTAATTGTACTGTTTAGTGAGCAACAAGTTTTATAAAGTACAGATAAGACTACATAGCTTTATAAATAAGAAAATTTATAAAGTGGGAAACGTAATGGAATAATTTCCAAGAAAATATTTTGAGGACTAGGATGCATTTATGAAATGCTGGCTCATGTTAGTTCCATAATTAATTACACTACTACTACCAAGACATAAAATTATTTGTATCGAACAAATATTTTTAACTGATCTACAAAGCATTGTTAAAATTAATTTAAAACTGAACTTGGCCCTATACCGTAGTAAAATAACGAATCTGCAATAATTAATTCTACATTTAAACATTAATTGTACTACTTGTAGTGAACTACAATTACAAGCGTTCATGTGCCGTGAAATCTATAATGAGTTAAATACAAATAGTCTTTAGAAATATTTGTGCTGTTTGTTCTGTGTTTTTTGTAGATTTATCTTTTCAATGTGTGAACTGTTTGTGTGAATTTGATTGATGTATGAATGAGGCTACTACTTTACGGAATGAACTAAATAACCTACGAGCTGATTAATTGTAATGATAATGGAGTATGTACGAATTAAATATTTTATTTCGGAAACTAAAACTACTAGGTAAGAAAATATTATTATAATGCGTGCAGTAAAAGGAATTGAGTGAGTATTGCCTATTAATGTTCTGTTCTCTAATGAATGTATTCTGTCTATTTACGTGTGGAAGATATGGAATGTAACAAGCTGTATTATTTGCGTTGTGTTGTATGTTCATGTTTATGTTTTTTGAAATAAAGTTATGAATACTACAAGTGAAAACATATTATTTTAACATTTTTAAATTGCATACATTGCTAATCAATTTTAAACTACTTTCACTAAGCGCATTGGCACATTATTTCACAATCGTTTCTTTCTACGACTATCCTGTTTCATATTTATATGCAAGTATAAACGTTTAGATTTTAGTTCACTTACAAGGCTGTAAATTTCGTGTTGATATCAGTACAAAGCCGGAAAACACTCAGAGCATTTACCATTTCATGAACACACTTTTTATCTTGTTTTGAACTCGCAGACGTCTCTTGGAGAATGCTTTTAAACGTTTTCACCAAGTCTTTGATTTGAGGATGTTCATACTTCAACTTGCACAAAAGCACACGAAGATTCCGAAGAATAGGTGTTCGAATCTGTAATAAAAAACGATCTTGATTAGTAATTACATAAAAAGATTATCCATATTACGTAGATCAACGCAGAGATAATTTTATCTTACACGGCTGTAGCAGGTTAAATTTTCCAGATGAGACAATAAGGTTTCAAACATAAATTTAATCTCATCTCGGTTAAATATAGTTGTAGTGTGCATACAACAAAGCACATCTTCCAGTAATTTCATACTGGAGTGACCGTATGGTGGAGTTGTTTCGTATTTGAATGCATCCAAAGCGTCCTCTGCAATAAAGATAAATTCATAATTCAATATTCATTGTGCATTCATTTCATAAGTAAGTAGTAAGTGCGTTGCTCTTTGTTCTTACCCTTTTCAGTTAAATAATTCATTAGTTTGTATTTAAACATGGTCAACTTGGGCATGATACTCAAAGCTGATATGACTGGATTTTCAAATACTTCAGAAGAATCAAATTGAATATTTAAGGCCAGAACTAGTTTCATGTACACAAAGCTCATCGGATGTTCACGTCTTCCGTTACGATAACTTTCAATTTTGCCCAATAAATGAAGAACAAAGTCAGCATCAAGATACTCTAAAACAAATCGCACTCAGTAAATGTAGTTATTCAAAATTCATTTAGTTAACAAATAATTATAGTCAAGTTTATATTAATTGATGAATATACCAGCATGAGCAGAGGGCATTGAATCTCCGGATCTAAGCAAAGTTGTTAACATCCCAGCGTAAAGAGTGATTTTGTCATCACAATTACATTCTCCTTTTATAGTGCAATTGCATTGGGCATTTTGTACTGCGCTGGTTACGAAAGAGATAAACATTAATACTAATTAATATTACATAATTCAGAGTTGCTGAAAGATAGTTTCACAGCTTACAGTGCTAAATGTATCGGAAGATCGGACAGTATCAAGACTGACAAGGCACAGTCATCTTTAGTGGCCATCAGGTCAAAAGTTCCTAAAAGCTCAGATCGAACAGACCATCGTTTTTCTCTTATGAAGTAGACAACTAAGTTTCGAACGCCTCTGTATTGGTCCCTCTTGAGAGCCACCTTGAAGAGTTGTGTGTCTATTTTCTCCTAAGAACAGAACGTAAGTTATAATTATTTTACTTAAACAAAAAAGTTTCTGGCATTATTTATCGTTTTTGCAATTATCCCAATCTATAAAATATGGTTCAACAAAATGCAACATCTAGAAAGTATTATCATAGTTGTATACGTTTTTAGTACCATAACTCTGTTTAGATTTGCCAAGAGTGGCAGTATCACCGAATCATCTTCGAAAACAGCCCAAGCTCCTTTCTGACTGGTGATTCTGTGCAGGAAATAGCATATTTTCTGGTCCTTTGTTAGCTTTCGTTTGGGAAGAATTGGCTTACGCTGAATTTTTTCTTCTTTGGTGGTAACCTGGCTCATCATGGCAGCTCCTTTGGGAGTCTGTAAATGTTATTAGAAAGATAAATAACATGATACATGAGTCAACGGTAAGTGTACTTAAGTCCGTAATCAATAAATTAATTGACCTTTAAATATTGGATCAATAAACAAGCAGCTGTTTCACACTGTTTGCGATTAATGCCAGTTTTATCTTCAATGGATTTGCATACTTCATCTGGAATATCAAGGCATTGGAAACAGAAGTGCGAATATTCTTGTTCAACATATGTTCTATGAACGGGAGCCTTTTGTATTTTCATGAGTTTTAGATGATACAGATTTTGAGCCGATGTCAAATCGAATTCTCCGTTGTTTTCTGACATTTCTGATTCCGATTCCGACAAAGGTACATCGGGACATGTTGGTGGTTCTGGTGATGAGTCGTTATTCACAAGTCGCAGCAATTCTACGTCTACCAAAGAATCCGTCATTGTATTCTTGTCGTTATCGTTCTCTAGAGTATCTGGAGATGAATCTTTGAGCCGAATTTCGGTTGCTTCCAATTCTGAGCTTTTATGAGACGCCTTAAACAAATCTTCAAGTTTTTGAATTTCCAGTGTCAACTCTTCTGAATCAGGTTCCTTCGAACGTTGTATTCCCTGATCATTTACTCGTTGCAAATCAACTGCGGCTGAACAGTCTCCAATGCATTCTGTCACATCCTCCGATAATAGTTCCTTACTGTTTTCACCTGGGTCTTCTGTGGATGCCGCTGGTGGCTGTATATCCGCCGGTATAGCTGACTGCTCCATTAAAATTACCCAGCCTTTACACATTGTCATAAAATATGTACGTGCAATTAGTCATTAATTTCAAGTTAAAGTTTCAAAAAGTTTCAAGACAAAAACAATGACAATAAATAATATATTCAAAATATCACAACCAGGTTAGACACAACACAGCACTACAGACAATATTCTGCAGCATTTTATGTTCCATCCAACATTCTTTCAGTCCCCCAGCCATGAATGACCAACAACCAATTACCTAACATTCTTAACAATTTATTGAAAAAAGCTCACCTGTTTTAAACTACTCACTTCACTTTTGACCTCACTTAATTTCCTTTAAATAACAGTCAAACTCAATGGTTCACCTCACTCCAAATAAGTGTCGTAGTCGTATTCACTGTATTGATCCCAGACAGTTCGATAAAGTTGAAATTGAAGAACTTCCACCAACCGGTGACCGAACTAAATATAAATTATTTATTATTTACGTGAAGCCGTGGCACGTGAGTAGCTTATGGTTATGTTGCCTTGCCACAGTATTAATAGTAGTTTATTCTTTGAAGAATATCCGTCAACATTTACATGATTGTCAAAAGACACGGAACATTAAATAATATGGGGAGACAATATTTAGATATTTTTCTGTCCACTTTTTAGCACACTTCTATAAAAAAAAAGATATAGTTTAGCGAAGACGAAAATAACACATGCTCCGTTGTAAGTACACTACGTATGTTTGCACACTTCTACTCTACGACGCTTCCACCATGAAAGTACGGAATGTTTGAAGATGCAAAATTAAAAGCTTTGTGACAATTGCAGAAATATCCTTAGGTTGTACATATACATGTACAAAATTTTATTGCCAAATAATATATGGGACACAAAATATATATTACACTGGATAAGTCTACTAAAAGCATGAAATAGCTTATAGCTTGTTTATTTATGTTACATAATACAGTTATAAATTAGAATTTGCACCTTTTAATACATAGTACACAGTAGTTAGTACCTGTGTAGGCAATTTACTGTCAAAAATTACTTTTGTAAGATAGCTAGAGCTACTACAATAACTTTTATATATATTTTTGTGACATTTAAGACGTTTGCTTATTGCTTCTGTTAGTTTGACTGAATAGTCTCAGCAGATGAAATTAGAATTATGTGATACGTGGATTATTGTACATGTAATTATTAATTATTTTATTCAAATTATAGGTACCTTACTTAATAATTAATTAAAACTGTGGTACACAATATACAGGATATTTTATTTAAACCATGCATTGGACAGGTCAGTATACAAAATTAAATTATCTGTAAAATTCAGTATCTACTTATGAACTATTATATAGGTAATTAGCCTAATCGGATCCAACACAGCACTATAATTATAAGTTATTGTAACGGTTATTGTTATGATAATAGGAAACAGTTTTATGGATATGCTGGGTTCTTTCCAGTATACATAATACATTTTTCTATCCCATTTCATATAATACATCAGATTTAGAATATATACTACATAACATTACCCAAAGATTAAAGTAACTTACACAGAACTTTTAGGTACTTAGGATATGTAATGGCGTGATCATTTTACTTTACATAAAATATTCTTAGCTATTAAGATTATTTTTATGATTATATGAAGCCAGTAAAAGCGCATGCATCCTTATTCTTATCTGCATACAGAATGTCATTTTGCTGTTTTCTACAATCCAGATGCGTATTTTTCTGGGTTTTAATATGTAAATGATTTAATTTAATGGAATTGTCATATTGTACCTTTAATCATGTGTCTGTGACCTATAATTTGCATGATAGGTACGCACAGAGACGGATGTTAAATTCTCCACACATACATTCATTTATCTGTACTGTATAAGGTTTAGCACGTATACTTACGTTAGATTAACCTTCCTCGTTTGTGAACTTCATAAGTATGTCTACTTGAATGCACACAGGTTTAAAACTATATTTGCATGCACATATAGATTAACCTTATATTATTATGTTTTCTGTTAACGTGTATTATTAACATTTTACCACAGACCACAGTATCTGAAGATTATAGCTGAAACTAAAACAGTAAGGTGATGAATGTTAATAGCCTTTACAGAAAAAATGGTGGAACATAAAATTTGCTTTACATTATTGGTATACATACGGGCAGACAACTATCATTTATAATATTATTATTAGGTATTTATTTATTTAGAAAATATAATTAGGCAATCAGATAACATCTTCATGTAAAGTTAGAGATATTAATCGTGTTCATCTAGTCACATAGTATAATATTTGTAATTTTAATGTCTAATTTACATTCAATCACATATTGTATGGTCGGGATCTGTATACAAGTTTGTGTACCTCTCGAAAGACAGAAGATCTACTTATTCGTTAAAAATATGTTAATTGTGAATGCTTAAATTTTTAACATAGTGCTCTAAGCCATCCCAATTAGGGGAATAATCTATTACAAGTTGTCCCTGTTTATTCATTCCAAAGTTACGGGGTGGATTCAATGGTGGAGTATAAGAAGGAACCAAGTCTCGTCTCAGACGCACATAATAAGGAGAAGAACTTCGTCTTGAGTTTGGTGAATCAGGCGGTGCTTCACCTCCAACTGTGGGTGCAATGCTAGAGTTTTCAAGGTTTCCATTTCTGAAACATTGAATTTTTCACAGATTAGTAGGATACAATTTGAAGAATAAAATGGAGACCAATTTTATGGTTTGAACTTAGAACTTACTGTCCTAAATAGTAGTAACTGCTTTGGGCTGAATCACAGCAAAAGGGACAACCTCCTCTCATTTTTCGTGTTTCTCCTTTGATAATTGTTGAAATGGAACTGGATTTACCACAACTTCCTCCACTGCCACTTTGGCTGCAATCGGAAAATGTATCTGGGTCACCATCGCCAAAAAAATTTGCTGTAGGTAAAAATGAAGGTATATACATTAATAGATTATATAAGATTTCGTAAAGACACACTTGTATACGCGTATAACATTTGTAGATTATACTAAACCTTAACTCAAATGATAAGAATTGACCATAGCACATATACAGATAATTAGCTAATTACAGGTAACATGACATCAAAACTAAAAAAGTGTTGCAATGACAAGACAAATCAATATGACATCCCGATTTGTAACACCTTTCTCAATTTACTTGTCTTGATTTTTGCTGTCAACATTCATATATTATTTTATAAAATATGGCATTGTTTCTATTTCTTAACACAGCTTTTTGCATACTTGCATAGTCATGTTTGTACCTTTGGGCTCTAACCTGCCTCGCAGATGAGTTATGGCTGTGACTGTCGTAATTTAGTAAAGTAGCAAGCAATGGAATTTTACTTTAGGTAGTAGAGAGCTAATTGTACATTATGAGCTTTCTTTAATACATAAGATTATCATTAAATCGTGTTACCCATGTATGTAAATGTATTCTATCTAAATAATGGCTTATTGTTTGAGCCCAATGACAGGAAACAACTAACTGCGTATATTAATGTAGGTAAAAGGTAAGTACCTTCCATACCATACCTAGTATTATTTAAGAACGAACCTACTTACTTAAGTGGCCTTATCAAATTGTAGTAAATCCTCACAACATTACATTAATGTGAACTGCATGTACAGATACAGCAGATTTAAACCATAAGGAAAGGTAAAATAAAAACAGACACAGGGCACCACTTTTTTCATATATCACAAGTAATAGGCATATTATTTTGTCTGTACTAATATATATTTCTTGTATACGATTTACTAGATCGATTAGTGCTACGTGTGTGATGGGCAAATGTTTGTGTTTTCTTATTTATACGTAGTAGAGGTACACAAACATAGACGAGTTTTCCAACTGTTAAATCGTTAAATACCCATTTCATTTTCCTTTACTACATGACAAGAAAGGATTAGTAATTGTATCAAGGAATTAATAACACCTCTAGAAATCACATTGCCAATTGGAAAACATAAATTAACGACATTTATTGGGTACATCTCTATATACTTAATGAAAAGAACACATTATCATGTCACAAATGAGTACGTGCATACAAAAGCAATTAGCTAGTAATAATAATGTTCTTAAAGCATCTGCCAAGTGTTAGAAAACTTGAAGGTAGAACTACCAGCAACTTTCAGGTGCTTAATATGGGAATTAAAAAATATCAATTTATATGTATTTAAGGTATATCTGGTACAGTGTGCACGATTTGTGTCATGATATTGCTAAAACGGGGTGGAGAAACAAAATTTATCAGTTACAGACTGGATTAAAACTAACAGGATTACCAATTAAAAATCAAGCTTAGGAATGCAGTGGCAATAGGTTTGACTGAAAGAGATAGTTTATAATGTTAAGCATTTGTTGACAGTCGTGAAAAAAAATTGAGGTTAGGGTGCCAAGAGTATGTCTCTTCTCTAATAGCTGCTAAATGTGTGGTTGGTTTTCTACAGAAAAATAAATATCGTCAGCATTTATTTGAGATAATCTTGCTTCAGCAAGTACAAGACATGTGCCTTTATAACTGACTTGTACCTTTTCACTTTTTTAACAGTTTGGAAATCTACAGCATCATGTGTTTTCACACAATTTCATTTACTGAATTATAGTAGCAAAAACTTAAGGACATAAGCAACGATTTACATACTTGTAACTATAATTTCTATTAATTTAAGGTGAATGGCAATTCAAGAATCTAAGCGTGATTAATGATGATCCATGCAGCCTGTACATAATAAGTATATCTTATTTACACCATACCTATAGACTATTGTTTTATATTTCATTTAAACTAATAATCATTCACCTGAAAATGTAAATGAACTTGAGAAATGAAATCTCATGGGATATATCTGTAAATTGCATGGATGAATAGTAACATTAATAATTCCTGAAACGATTGTCAATCCTATTACATAGTAACATTACATTTTGCGTTACTAAATTCTAGTATCAGGTGCATGTTCTTTAGGTACAGTATTCATTTGGGTACATACAACAACTTAAGAT
This sequence comes from Pogonognathellus flavescens, assembly GCA_019776165.1. Lineage (NCBI taxonomy): Eukaryota > Metazoa > Arthropoda > Collembola > Entomobryomorpha > Tomoceridae > Pogonognathellus > Pogonognathellus flavescens. The sequence continues at coordinate 8,852 of JABASD010000923.1, read as the reverse complement.
TTTTCTGAATTAACATTGTATGGTAATGTAAGTTAAGCACCTGATTTCCCATTCACTCTCTAATACTTTCAAGCTGCTCGTCATAAAATGTATTCTCTTCAGGACGACGAGACGAGAGCGAGAGTCAAGTGCAGCATCAAGATCATGGGAAAATTCCACCTCTTCCTTATGCCGATTCATCAAATGAGTTGCAGCTTAGGAGTTATTCACGTGTATAACTAGCCTCGTTCTATCACTTCACAAACAAGCTGCAACCGCAGGAAATGATTTTCTTTACGATTGTCCGTCAGTTCCCTTAAATTATATTTTAAGGCTTTTCTATTGTCACAGCCTACTTTTTACACATGTAACTCCATTGTAAAGTTTTCTTGTAAATGGAAAAAGAAATTCGTGCTAATCCCTTTGTCACTTTTCTGCAAATTGTTAATACAATAATTTGCACTTATGTTATTATAAATACGATACTTGTTAGAAAAATATGCATTGCACATGTACCTTGTCTTGTACCCCTACTTACTACAGAGCAGCGGTTTCATGCATACTGTTCTTAAAATAACAATAATAATAAAATGCATTATTTCTATACATTGCATTGATGAATGCAGCTTATTGTTAAGGCACCTGCTACGTGGAAACAGTTTCTTTTCCTCTTGTACACTATCATTAGGTGAAGAGGGTTTACTTAAGATTAGAGCATTCATCTACATAAATTCAAACTGTTTTATGATTTAACGTACAACCAACTGGGAAGGCCGAACCAAATGCAATACGGAAAACGAATAAAAATAGATGTAAAGTCTGCTGACCCTTACGTAGCAAAAATACCGTATTACTACATATTTGTGTACATAAAGGATTCTCTGCACATTAATAATACTTTTTGTCGATTTTTTAAAGTCCACCCACAATGTATGTATTGTACTACTGTACTGTTGAGTTAAATGTAGAAGTTACTATTTGTTATGAGAGAAGAATAGTAAAAAGGCAAATGAAGAGAGTTCGTTCAACTGATTTATCAAATAAATGGCCTTCAATATTCTGTACTAGTAAAAACTATTGTTGTGATAAAATCTTAAAATACGCCAGTCAATCTCTCATCCTTACTCGTAATCTATGTATAGAAGTAAAGAATTATTCATTCGTGTAATGTTCATTTCATTCCTTACGGAGATTTACATCGGCGACTTTTTATAGCCTTTTTAATTCCCTTCGGCTGACAAAGAAACTCTCACAGGAAGAATAAAAAAGAAGATAATTATCATTATCAACTGTATTGTGTGTAAAGATAATACGTAGACAGAAATCGACAGCATGTTATTATTACACACAGAAGAGTGAGATGAAGACCTTTTGAACTGAACTCAGAAGTTAAATACTGTCAAAAGAAGAGTTATAATTTTATCATTTGTCCATCAAGCCTTGCGGGGCTACTCAGTTTTAGAAAGTGTAGACAAAACGCTACACGTGGTATAAAAATAACTGAGTGAGTGTGATACAGTACAAAGTAACGGAGAGATAAAAGAGTCATAATCACATCTTCACTTGAAATATTACACTAAAAACCTAAAGCATCTCTTAAATTAACTTGCTAACTCTATTATAAGAATAATAACGACAGAGTGAAATAGAGTAATCATCAAGTATTATGCCAAAACTATTCCTATCATTTTGACACATCACATTAAATAAATACCGAAACAGACGAATCTCGTAATTATTACGTTAAATACACAGTGAGTAGTTATAAGTATATAAGATACATTACCGTAAATATTTAATACTGTGAGCCAAATCCAGTACTGAAATTACTATCACAAGGTTACAATGTTAAAGTTTAATGCACTTACAATCTTATTACTACTACTAAAAGTGTTAAGAAACTGTTCTATTAAATTCCTACAACTTATCTGAGTTGGGATTATTATGCAGTTATTTCTTTGGCGCATTGCATTGCAAATAATAAGTCTCTTATTGTATAGAAGTATTTATGCTTTGTGAATGTATAGAGATATAAGTAATTTTTAAGAGTGTCTTTGCGAAAGGCAAAATCAAGCCAGGGTTATAGTGAGTTAAGTTGCGTAGCTTAATAGTAAACAGAATTTAAGATTAGAGTCTTAACTTATTCCTTACACAGACTTAATTTTAAATTAACTATTTTATATTGTACAATAATATTAATGTTATACTCGTGGCTGTACATAGTTTGTGTATGCGATTACTGATTATTACATTGAGCTGAATTCACTTGTATAATATCTGTATATACGATCGAGATCGATGTTAGCTCTTTTAAATGACTACTATAAGGCACATTAGCATTATGCAATTCTTTGCTTATTCGTAAAAAGGATACAGTAGTTAGTAAATACTTTGTAAACGCAGACAAGCTAGTACATACAACCCAACTGATAGCAAATTACTTTTAGGGATTGCACAAGAAAGGACGTGTAAATACTTGCAAGACATAAATAACTGGCAGTGGTTGAGCCACTAATTATTGAGCCTAGGCTTATATGTTTTACGATCTGTATTCGTGCAGATAAACAGTGCACTTTAAACAATCAGACGGAACGGAAATGTTAAGCATGGCACACGTTCTATTATTCTAATGAAATATTTTTAACGCTAAACGTTCCCCTCGGCTAATTTCAATTGTTACATTAGAACATTAATCTATCTTTATGTATATTTACGGAGATACAGTAGGCCACACCTAAAGCTTTATGCCTATACGCACTCTCATTACTTTACATATTAAAATATTAATTTCATGTACATAATTTAATTATAGTACCTACCTATGTAGTATTTACTTCGAAGCTTGTTATTGTGATTGGAATAGATATTGTAGCAATCAGTACACAGATGCAGTGGTCAGAAAAATTCGCAGTTAAAAAAGGAAGGCTTGAATTAGGTGTAAAAATGTATTATTATTAAACTTCAAGCCTAAATAATATCTAACTCAATACTTTTATCTTTTTATGTGTAAATAACTGTAAATGCTTCTTGATAATAATTATACGGTTACATAAATGCTGTTAGTAGCAAGGGTGCGTATCTGTGTTTTATGGTTTTAATTTATTCCGTTTTCATTGCATTTTATTTGCATGTAAAGATATTAGCACTTTAGCACTCAGACCATCCATTATACTCTCTTTCATTTAAGAACTCTAAAAGTGTTCATTAATCTATGCAGGTTTAATACAGGTACCTACCTGTATGTACTACAAATAAATACTTTAATTTTGTTATGCAAAGAAATTCATTATCTTCTCATGATTGAATAAGTACAATGTGGGCAAAAAGCATTAAAACAAATTTTTTATGTCTACTGACACTGAAGAGTCTTTCTAAGATTTCCATTAAGATTCTTACATAAAATATTTTCAAATTCCCCAACTATTATGGATTTCGCAATCGCTGATGCGATTATGAACAATACAATTACTTCTGCCTGCAAATACGTGTACCTATGGACGATAATGTTTTCAATGGAACTGCACTAACGTTGTATACATACAAACCGTGTTTATTAAAGATGTCCGTATGGTCTACGTTTACGATTTGAGATTCAAGAATAATAAGTCTTTAACAGTCAGATTTGGCGTTAACTGTTACGCCTTTACGCGGCAGTTGATAAGAGATTTTAACTGTGTTTCATTCACGATTAAAACTAAATGCTAATTGAGAATTTGAATTGTATTGTATTTCTGTTTGTACGTGCAACCCAAATGAATTGCAATGCCTATTTCTGTACTTGTGGTTTGAATTATTAATAATTTTGAATCACCCTTCTATGCAACACACACAATGTATACCTTGATGAGTTGTACACCAAAAAGGTAGAGGCTAATGCAATACATCGCGTTACACTTGAGTACATTATGTTCATGTATTACATGCATTGAAATCCGTATGTTGAAGGAGAAACGTATTTTCTACAATGTGCTACTAAGAGTGATGCTATGTTCTCTTGCCGTATATATTCTAAAGATACCTAAACAAACTTGCGATTAAAATCAGGCGTAAAGATACCATCGTGTATTTGAGTAATGAATAGAATTATTAATGTACCAAAGATAATGAATTTTACGAGCAATGGAATTATTTAGTTACCTTCTTCAATAGGAGAGCCCAAAGAAGACGATGATGAAAGTGACGAAGCTGAAGACGAATGTGAACCTGAAACTTGACATTTTCTTGAGCTAACTCCACTTCCAGCCCGACTTCCACTCAATTTCGGGTTTGGGTTGCACACAGCAAGCACAGATTCATTTCTCACGGTGACAACATCCAAAAGATAGCAATCCTCCAATGGCGGTGCAGGAACCACCGTTTTCTGAGAAGACAAAGACACAGAACCCGTAGAACTGATCTTGCGCTTTGCTTTATTATTATTTATTTCGTCTACAGCAGTTCCGAAAATATCTTTGTCCAACTCTTCCACTGTTTCTTCGCTTTGATCACTCAAGTAACTAACTGTCTCCAATTCATTTTGAACTGTCGGGTTGCATTGAGAAATTTTCCGAAGGTACTTTAGATTTTCCATATCCCAAGAGTCTAAAGAGTTAGCTGCGGCTGAATAAATAACTCTAGTTTCCATTCTTCAATTCGTTTGCAAGAAAACTAGCTTTATTTCTATAATTTACATGCAATCAATGTAAACTATGAAAAGGAATGTATCCAAGTAGCACTAAGCACTCGTACTACATAAATACACTTTACGAAATCTTACTACATTTAAAATTCCGAAATTCTTTGTACACATTACAACGATTACTCCACACTTACAGTTTTATTTATTCATTTGCTACTCTAAGTAATTGTTAGTTACTTGAATGAAATGAACAAGGGCAATAGACTCTATTTGTTGTTTATGTATCTAAAAGATGTAACAGTGATGTGTATTTCTGTTTCACCTGAGCAAAAGTAGCTTGCTGTGTGATTTCGAGTAAAGTAAACTTGAAACTGTAGAGAAGATTAGAAGAAACAATGGAAAGATGCTTCTTTTCTTGACTACAGAAACAAAACTGAAAGTGTGATTCCGTTTAATGCACCCTTTTGATTTAATTCGCTAAGAACCTGTCTGTCTATGTGTCTCTCTATGTGCTAAGAAATGTTTGTATTGTTTTAGCGTGCAACTTGTTGTAGTTGTAATAGTTAGTACTGATTCAATTCAAGACTCAACCCACACCTTGTACTATTACGTTGTCGATGGCGATACACTTGTTGTGTTACTACGGAACGGTACTCTTTGTTGATTCTCAAGTAGAGTTGCCTTTCCTTCTCGCCACAGTGGAATCGTGTTCTGTTTACGCGTATGATTATACAAATAATCGTGTAGGGATACTGTACTATTACATACAATGAATTATCCGTACTTTACTACCACCACTACAACTTCTACACACACTACCTACCAGTATTATGCATACGGTTCACAAACAATAATGGGCAATACCGTTGCTGTTCTTATTGTTGAGTTCTCTGAACATAAACGCTATGCAAAAAGCTGGATGTTGTATGTACACACGTACATGTATTAATATTGTATACTTATGAATAAATTGATAGCTTACTTTGCAGCAATTATAAAATGGGTTGGTTATACTATATTATGATTAGAGTACCCTACTATAGCTACTACTAAGATGTCAGTTAGTATCGTAGGATCGTCCACATGAATACTATGAATGATGTACTAATTGTGAGAATCTTCGAAGGACAGGACACAGAACTCGTGGACGTAAACAATAGAATTACCTACCGGTAATTATATAGTCACATTCACATACATGAAGCTATCAACGTAATTACAGATATAGCGTAGATATCATGGATGTGAAAGCATCCGATACATCAAAAATCTAAGATAACACACAAACTTATATTCTACGATGCAGTATGCTTTACATGTTTACAGATAAACTATCCATTACATATTAAAACTATGAGTTGTAAGTAAACATGAAGATCTTTAACTTGAGACTGTCTGTATAAGAATAGAAGAGCTAAATAAATAAAAAAGTACGTCAAAAATTCAACATCTCAACGATACTGTTGTTATATATAATGTCATGTTCTGACTGCACTTTAACACGCAATAACTAAAGTATACTACGTCCTAATGAATTAGAAAACATGTGTCTGATTGATCATATGATTTAAATCAATGATCATGAATGGTACTTGTGGTAGAGACCTGCGGTATGCTTAACGAACTAGGTAAGCTGAAGAAAAAAATAAATCGTAGAGAAAAGCATTTCAGATTTTAGTACTTATCTATGAACAATAAATAAAATGGAATATTTACACTATAAAACACAGAACACGTAATACATCTGGTTAGCTTATTTATGAATGAGCGAAAAAGTCCTGTAGATGATGAATGTAGCACTTTTTGCAAAATCCAGATTTCTAATGTTTGTAATAACTCTGATGCCGCAGTTGTATCTTGGTGTGCAACACGCTAGTTTATAATTCTGTCTGATTTATACGATAATAATGTCACTGCACTGCCTTGACACTAGATTTATATTTTATTACAAGTTGACACTCAATGAGCTTGCAGAACTGTTGCGTTCTGCCGGAGAAGAGTACCAAAAGATTGTCACTGTTGACAGGTGGCAATCTTTCTCACAACTAAATCTTGACGTTCGATGCACATTGACTTTAAGCTCAGTAAGTAGGGTGCTCCTGTGTTTTCTGTGTGTATCCTATACTTACAATAACCATTATGTGAATGTATTCATCCACATGCATATCAGTTAGTTATTGTACTCAAAGAGTTTGAATTTGGATTGTGGAATTCAGTCAGACACACATAGCCACAGCCAACTGCATATTTCTTTGCCAAGCTACAAAACCAAAACCGAGTCACAGAAAATGTTAATCTGAACTGTAAATCTAAGTGACTGACTAACAACCAATTTTTTGAGATACTAGGTAGAAAAAAAATACACTGACATGTAAAAAATCTGATTCTAACTAATAGGTACTATATATGTACATTTATATAAATACTACTACATGCTATATGGTACAGTAGTATTACAATGTTATAAAGTATATACAGATATGAAATAGTAGTGTCGTACGTGAACATTCTGTAAATACAGATACATGTTATGAATAGCAGTAGCCGACGGAACAAACGAACCCTAACCCTTAAAACAAGTTAAAAGGGGCTGCTGCTGGCATTAAGCTAACGTTACGTTGGATTCAGAAACTGCAATTTTTCAAGCGAGTGTTGTGTATCTGCAAAAAACGCTAGAGATTGCTCACTTTACTCATTCACTTAAACTACATGCAAGTTTGCTTCAGATTGAGAATTTAAAATTAAAGTGAATCTGATTTTGTTTCAGTAAATGTGGAAGGGTTGTAGTAGTAGATGTAGAGTCTTGTAAGTACAAGTAGATGTGTGGTATGGCATGTATATTGTGGAATGTGATGAGGCTGTAGAGGATGATGATGAACGTTGTTTGCCTCCATGTGGTTTTCTCCTTGATATGCACTACTTCCCCTTTCGTTTACTTAAAACTTAAGCCAAGAAGCCAGACTTAACTATGATATGTTATTATAATGTAGTCTGCATGTTCTTAGTTAGCTCTGCCTGTAAGGCACCAGCTCTGCCTGCATCTACCGTTCCACGATACGCTTTGCCTTCATTTCTATTTAAATTGCCACTGGTATCTTATTACTTGGTATTATATTTCTGATGAAGATGAAGACGCTCCTCTTCTCGTTTTATATACGTTGGATGATACTACAGTCCTAAAATTTGGTTTGGCTATGTTTTTTGCAATGTGTACACTGAAAATGTTTCGCACGCACGACATGCAGCCAGCAGTACCAAATTATATTCTGATCACTGTGTAGCATCGCCAAAATGCTTGTAAGGAAATTTTGAAACAATCTGACAATCAGTAGTTATAGATTGGTATAGATAGGTATACCATACCTACATGCAAACATTATTTCATTTCAATATTGTGTAGGTATTTGAGTATTAATTGGAAAGGCTTTGCTTTTTAGAGTATTCTTCTGGTTTTACAATAAAGAGTGCGAGTACATGAAGCTTTCTTGCCAGTAGCACAACTTCCATTTAGCATTGACTGAAATTAACTTGAATTATTTCAATCTATACATCTGCAGATGAACAATTATATTATATAGGATATAAAAGAGACCTTCACTACCCTACTACTACTACAGGTAATGCTGCTGATAAATAAAAAACACAATCCAAAGTACAGAAGCACAATTGCTTTTTAGACTTTGATGCCCAATTAGCAATGGTTCACTTTTTCATCTGATTTCGCTTAGGTATAATACACTTTTAGTTGTGCCATTGTAAATTCTTCAATTGCTTGGATGCATACTCGGTTCATATCAGAATTCAATGTCTATTGTCTCCTTAATTCTTCTTGGTCGTTTGAGTAATTGATTTGACAAGTATGGTTGTAATATCATTTTCTTATAAAAACTTAAATAGTCTCAAATCTTCAACGCTTCACAATAATGCAAACAAAGTAAATCTTGAACGTGTGATTCAGAAATGCACCTACACATAATTACCACAGTTCTATTGTATTCACTTTTTAGATATCGTTGTTATACCTGCATAAACATAATAAATTTCAAGAATTAATCAAGCCTATAGGTATAGTACGGAACAATATCCGTTATATCTCAGCACTTTGGACATTAATGATTGCAATAAATATTATAGTACAAAAAAGTAATTTATATGTATTTCTTGTAGAGGCCGGCACCCAACCCAAAACCCAGAAATTGGGCCAACCCAATCGGATTTGGGTTGGGTTGGGTTTCAGTTTTTGCGAAGGTCATTA
>JABASD010000922.1:0-53193 GCA_019776165.1 Pogonognathellus flavescens | reverse complement strand
AAAACAGACAGTCTGGTACTGAATAACTATTTCGATACTTATAAGTAGTTCGGTTGAATTGATGTGAAGAATTCTCTCCACTATACTCACCCAGCTCTTTGAGTAGTACAGTTATAGCAAGAGAGCTTCTGTACCACTGGGGATATGTGAAATGCCGATTTAGTAAGAACAGAGAAAGTTTCAGAGAGTCTTAAGAAAGGAAATGAAATAAGACGGCTCGGAAAACATGGTTGACATACATAGAGAGCTACCTACAAGGATGTAACTTGACTTCGAGAAAAACGAGATCTAGTTAAATCCAGTTCACTTAACTGAAAGCATCTCTCTGCAGGAAATAAATGTTAGTGTTGAATCTTGTAGAAACGAAGTAACAGACCTACTAAAATTTAATATAGGTATGAAAAGGCAACTATTTTTAATATGATATAGAAGATGGGAATATAATGGAATGTTTTTGGGTGTTAGAAAGAGAATTGGTTGATGCGATAAAGCATTACTGCATTATTACGGGTAAACTTATGTTGTTTTATATATATTTTATTAAATTACATTTACATTGCCTACACACACCAAGCCTACATGCATGCATACAGCTACTTTATTTTCCTTTCACCACCACCACCACCACCACCAACAACAACATTTCTATGACTGAAGTAAAGTGAGTGCTACGTCTATTAGCAGTGGAGAGAGAGGCAATTTGATTGAATTGATAGTACTTGTTTATACGTACTTTTTAGATATAGCATCACGTAGTAGTAATGTGCTTATAAATAAAATAGCTGTATATATAAACTATATATATATACTAGAGCCTTACTGGTAGTAGTAGCTTTGAATAGAGTAATCTCAATTACCGTTTTTCTTCTCACGGTATATCCAACAGTAGAGTTTTTCTTCGGTGTGAAGTGCTGTGGCAAGTTTTTGGCTGAGCTTTAATTTCCGGAACGAAGAAGCTCCTGTGTTTGTGAAACTCAACTGGGTATTTTTTGTTGATTCTCTTTTCTTGAAGTAAAATATTTACTTTTGACCTCCAACCACTATTAAACGGGTTTTGAATGTGAAACGTTTACTTGTGTGTATTTTATTGTATGTAGTAGTAGTAGTAGTAATAGTAAATTGCGTGGAATCAATAGCCTTTATTTATTAAATACGCTGCTATTGTGCTGGAAATCACTTTCTCTTTGATGTGGAAGTACTTTCACCGTTGAGTTGACTTTAAGTAAGTAGTTGAATTGTGTCACAAAAAATTGATGGAGTGACGACTGAATAGAAGAGTCACACAAAGAAAGTTATTTGAGGAATGAGTAAATTTCACGTGAGTGAATGGATAGACAGAATATGTTAAGAGTGAGAGTCCAAGAGAATTGTAAACAGGAACGACAGAAAGACTCGAAACAACTGACCAAGGCGACGCTTCTCCAAGCTGCTATATACTTAATGTACAACGTGTAAGTAGCGAGTGCTGCTTTCTGAGCCAAAACGACCGAGGGAGAGAGAGAGAGAGAGAGAAAGAGAGAAAAGACTCGCACAACTAACTGAAGCTGCTGAGTTTGAGCCTGAGCTGATAGTCTCTTCGCTTTTTGGAAATGTAGTAGTGGTAGTAGTAGTGTAGTACTTTCCTAGGTTTTGCTATGCTTTTACTACGACTGCTGCTGCTGGAAGAATTCTATAATGCAGAATTGTAGTAGTAGTAACGCTTGGAAAGTGCAGGTTTCCTCAATTCACCACACTACTGATGTCTGGATTCTAATGGTGTATGGAATCGCATTCTCTGTGCCTGGTTTGCTTTGGTCTGCTTCGTTCTCTCAGTCAGTCGAGGTCGAGTAATGTTTCACAGCCAAGCTGCTGAATAAGGGAAAAACTTGAATTCACTTTACTCTCTCTCTCTCTCTTCCCATACAATATTTTCAAGCAGTTCGAATACAATGTACTTCAGACTTCCTACAAAACTCCTACAACCATTTACTATAACTATTACACTTCCAGAATGCTTCGCTAGACTTCTTTTATTTTTTATACGTCAATTTTCACTTGGATACAATATAGTTTTAAATAATCAAAAACGACTACTAGCTCTGGTATTGCTAAGTAAACTGAAGAAGTTGATTTGCATTCATTAGTACTTACCCTATATAGCTACCACTCTAAAAGTGGCAACGATAATAAGAGAAGATGAAATAAATATATCTGGTTAAGGATTTTACATGTTTTCGTTGTGAGTAATGTTCATATGTGTGTATGTGTACTGTGCACGCATAAGCTGAAAAAGAAAAGCAACGAAGACAGACTAACGAGCGCATGCTTTTGCTGCATATACAAAGGGAGCATGCTGTTGTACATACAAACTTTAACTCCAATATATTTTCCAATTCCAAAATGCCATGTCTGGTCGACCATACGAGATGATAACATTGTATTCACAACGAAAACAGGTATAGATGATGGGCAGAGAAGAAGACGTGGTTTTTGTACCTTCGTGACTTTTCCTCTTTATAATATATAGCTCACTGCAGAAACTCCACTTATTTTTTCATCATTGTCTTTTACGAATGTCTGTTTACCTGCTTTTTGTACTGGACTACAGTTTTTAGAGTACTCCTCCGTGTAAGTAAGTATAATATTGGCTAGGTATAGGTTCCTATGTGAGTTTGTTTTCATTCGATTTGCTTTAGTTAGGTTTGTTGGTTTACCGTTTGATTCCGTGTTTAGTAGTTTTCATTGTCAATGTACCTACTTACTTTCATTTACATCGCTTTCTTTACTCTCACTTTCTTTTTACCATACAATGCACAAGAACACAACTCTTTAAACAGGCTCGATTCGGGTAGCGTTCGGTTAAAGTTCATGCATTCGTGTATTACTAAAGCGAAGTAGAAAATTTTAAAGGGTTGTTGTGTTACATACAGAAGAGTTGTTGTATGAATGAACTTTTTAAAGGCAACAACGTTCGTTCGCTAGATTACACACTTCTTTCATACTCTAGAGTGGCTTTTTCCAACATATCTTGTTTTATTACTTACATGCGGAGACAGGTTTTGTGCAACAAAGCATTATACCACACACGTTCACATGTGTATTGCGTGCACACTGCATTATATCTCACTTTCATTCTTTTAGCAGCTGAGCCAACAATTCTATTGTATCGGTTCGGCGTGTTCCAGTTGTTCATGTGAGTCTTAGCCGTATTATTATTTTTCCAGAGGTTGCCTACCGTAAAATATTCATGAATTGAATACCTGCATCGTCAATCTCTTTCGGGCTCTTTTAGTTTAGAAAGAGTCACCTTACATAATGTTGGTGTGTGTTCAAAAACAACATACCTTGGTATTTCTTCTTGCCTTAACTAACAAGTAGGTGGTTATATCATGAGGTACTTAGAGACTAAATATATACAAATATGTGCAAGCGCTTGCTACTTCATACCGTTTACACTATCGCGTTGCATCGTTTGCAAAAAGGGAGCAAAGCGAAGCGAACAATAGAGCTTAATAGGATAATGTGGAGTTCAAAAAGTTTAGTTGGAAAATACAAGGTGAGCTTTTTTGCAACTCACTTTTCTTCGATTGCCTCAAGTGAATAGTATGTACTTAAGTTTCGGTTATATGATGTGAGCAAGAGTGCAGTAAGGTTAGACCATATTATGTGTTTGACACCAGACAGTGTCAGAGAATGTTTTCTACAGCAATTCTCAACAAATCAATATTTTTTACTTAAGAAAAAGATTGTTGTTTAAAAGAGCACAATCTTGATTTACTTTTTGTAGGTGTATCATGCTTGGAAGAAAATCTTTAGAACTGTAGTCAGTTTATTGCATTCCAAAAAGAAAACAATCAATAAAAGCATGCTTTATTGAAGCTGATAGTTCTTGCAGAAACACAGAAGGTGTTAAAAAATGAAAGCGAGACCGCCCAGTTGTTTGTGTCACGCGTCAATATATTGGTGAACACATTGCCACCCCTGTAAGTAAATGTTTTGGGAAGTACCTACTTAGGTGAACTTTTACCATACGTTCTATATTTATGTCTTGTTTTAGCAGGTTATATCGCACATAACTTTCAGTCACTGCAGTATATATGTACATATTATGTTGCTGTAATACTATTCCCCGTAGACTCTAAACGATATTATGCCTTTCAAGAGTTTTGATGAATAAGTTCAGAAATGTGACTTTTATTGTGCATGAAAGGCTCTTACTTAACATAAAACTGCATACAATGCACAAACTATGTTTGTAGTGGATTATTATTCTTTCTCTATGCCTTTGTCAACCTTCTTGACTCAAAGCGTCAAGGCCATTTTGTACATCTGTCAAAACGGAAAACATTTTATTTGCTGTATTTTGTCGTGGCCTAAAGCTAAGTTTAAGTAGTTGACAAAACTGTCGCTGATTACCAATAAAATACTACTTGCTGCACATTCTTTGCGGATTTTTCATATAAAACGTATTAATGTAAAAAGCTCAGCATACTTCTAAGGCAGATCTTTATTACACTAATACAGAGTAAAGAATAAGCACAAATAAGGTGAACTATATATGTCTACATTGTTGAATGTACATATCTAATTTGTCTAATCAATAAGAAATGTCACAGATTAATGTCTCATTATCTGCCGTCATTAATTTTAAACATGAATTATGCCTCCGTATTTTTTACACGTGAAGGTCAGAAAATGATTAATGATTATTTTACTGACTTATCTTCTGAGCGAATTAATGATAAGAACTAGCTATGTTAAATTACGGAAGAGGTGGATAGGGTTTGCTCTTTACTTTCTTAGTGGACCCGTGTCGCCCAAGTTTATATTTCACAACACCATTATTGTCAAAAGACTGTATTTCCTTTTCCCTTTCAGGCACATGGTGGAAGTGACCTATATATGAAATCGTGACACGCTATTATTACGTTAATAACAAGACGCTGTGTCGAATGAAACTGTAGAATGTACATTGTAGTCGTAAGTGTATTAAGTACCTTGCTATGATATATTGCAAGTATTACGTCCACCTTGAAACTTACAAGACATGTGATGATGTGACTGCTTAACTTGACTCCTACAACATAGCATTGGCAGTCCGGAAAAGAATGGATCTCACGAACTATACATGCCACTGTAGAAACGACTAAAGGAAGATCGATAAATGTAGTGAAGCTTAAGCATAGGATAGACCAAAAATATCATACATACTTTCTCCGTTCTTCAGCAAACTTGCACTACAGTAGTTGTATTTTAACACTAAGCAATATACTCACCACAAAAATCTTTCTTCTATTCTTCTGCCATTCTACCACTGTAATATGTCGTGTACATCTATAAAAGTAAAAGTCTTGCGGTTCGGGCTCGGTAAGGGCAATTATATCCGTACTAATTTACATGCGTATAACCATGCAGCTTGCTTTTTAAACACAAACCTCACACATTAGCATTTATGTGAAATCAAACTGCAATGTGCACAGTTTAATTACTATATCATTAAATTACTACTTATTGACTTTAAATTGTAATTCATGTGTGCACATAAAATGGTAGTATTTCATACAAAGGTATAGGTTTAGTGTTTCGCATATTTATTAGAATTAGGTTGTCGAAATGAGGTTGAATAGCTGATTTAATTATACAGGCAATTTTTTACAATTCTGCTGTAGCAGAGAAAAAGGATAATTGCAGTGGGATGGAATGCATTGTATACACTAGACATATTTTAAATGATTAAGAAAGTTGTATAAATGTATTGCATGGAAAAGATTGATTTAAGGTTGTAAAATAAGCAGGAATCATAAAGTGTATTCAATTCTACTAAGGTAGCTATTTCTTGGTACTTCACTTAGCCATAAACCAGTTAACGCTGGCACTTTCCTTTTTGAACTCGTCATTTTAGACACACTGAATATTTTATATTGCTTGAGAAAGAAAGGAACCTGAAATACTATGTACATAAAGCAACAAAATAGTATAACATAGCGCAGAAAGCCATGATAACCACTGAATATGATGTTTTGCCGAATGTACCACCTAACATTGTTTAGAACTTCAAGGTAAATGGTTATTACTTAATTATTCACAAATCAAGTTGGTTATAAATAAAAGATGCGGGCATCGTAAGTACCTACAAAATGTATATAAATATCCTTTCAAAATGTCCGACTTAAATGCTTAAAATTTAAGCATCCTATCTGGCCATATTTCAGGAAAATTCCCACAATTTCTCAATCAAGATTCTGCTCTTTATTTTAGACACAGCTACACAAATTTTCTTAACAAATCATATCATATCCAGGCGCATACGTAGTGTACTTACGACGGAGCATGTGTTATTTTCGTCTTCGATAAACTATATCCAGGCAGGGTTGTAATTATGTACGTACTATTTGTATTAGTTTATTACTCCTATAACACGTACTACTATGTATAGCAAGTAATACATATTAGGAATACACGAATTCAATCAGTATAAAATTCACGGTAAGTTTAAATGCAATACATTTGCTAGTTACTCCGTTTATAATTTAAAAAAAACATTCTAGGCAACAATAATTTTATACGGTCAAAATTAATCATCTCAATTCTCAACTAACTCAACTTCAATAAACTAAAGCCTGAATATTTAACCCTTTGTGTTAACAATTACAATAGAATTATGTATGAAAAGTGATAGATTAGTATACGTTTCCATTTTTGTAGATTGTGGGTAAGGAAGGAAGGTTAATAGTTATAGTAGGTATACTATAACAAAATCTTCTTTAGGTGTAGCATTAACTGCAGTGCTTAAGTAAATCTGCATAATATGACTATTTTGTTTAGATAATCTCTTTCTCCCGAGTCGTTCACATTCTCTGAATGCCTTAGAATTGTTTCTTGTCTCCGTAGACAGATTCCACCCGGGTAAATAATTACCCTTGATTTTTGAACGAACGCTGAAAGTTAATGAGTTGAGAAAAGTAATTTTCTTTTTTTCCCGTATTGTTGAGAGTTTCTCCAATGAATTATTTCTGCTAGAGCGGCTGCTCGCATTCATTTCGGGTGGTATGTATAACGAAGTTACACAGTTGAATCCACCAAAGCAAAAATGTTTAATGTGCACAGCAATACACACATAGGTAGTCCAGCCGGTTGTTTTCTTAACATGTCATTGGTTATAAACTGTATAATCTGTTATGTTATGTGAGCCTATTATTCTATATATAGACCCCTACAGATATTTTGAATTGATTCCCCTTCAAGAAGAAACAATTTAGGAGGATTCTGGTTTTGTTGCTGATGCTTGCGTTTCAGTTCCATTCCAAAGACGATGAATGCGAAGGTGATTCACTTGCATGAATTACGTATGAGATGAATGCTTTTCTTATATATTATTATCCCTATGTTGTACATACATACTACATACTACACCTTTCCTTTCCCCTACAACAATATAAGAAAAGAATGAATGCAATGTTTTATCTAACTACAGGCCATTTTAGGTAGAACACAGACATAGACCTAAAGAGCAGGCAGAATAAACCGTCTTAGAATTCTTAGGGTATAGTAAATGTAAATACGTGTACAGAATGAACGAAATTTTTTGACTTTGGCCGAAGGAAGTACTCAGGTCGATAATACTCTATAGTCAAGGCAATTCATTCACTAAAGCTTGTGGTGGACGAAGAATGTCATTCCTGGAATGGAATGTCTGCGTTTGCATTACAGGAGTAGCTCGTTCTCTTCTACTGCTCTTCTGGAAAAACAGCATCTTGATTCCCAACTAGGTATTTTGCATGAGCAAGTGCTTCTACACGTGCTACTACTATACGATAACATATTTATTATTTCTCTTATTTGTATTCTCAGTCATTGTGCGTACATCCCTTCATTATAAAAGTAAATAGTAATACTTACACTCACGCATCGTCTTGTGAGCGTGTGAGATGAAAACATTAAACACCTCAAGTAAATACAAGGACTCTTGGTGCCAAGGGTAAGAGTTTATTTTTTCACTTGATTTCTCATTTCTCGGGAGCTATTGGCTCAAATATTTGCCATGAATAATAATGATACGCATGAAACAATGCAGGTACAGGTTTTCCCAGTCATTTGTTAAGTTTGCCATTAATGAACCTTTTATATGTACGAGCATCTAATTATACATTAATCTTCCAGGTGCAATATTACCTGTAATAATTATTGGATATACAAAAAATTAATGAATTGATATTTTTTAAATATTATTATCACCAATATTGCATCATAAGTAAAACACGTAAACGATGCACATAAAGTGCATGATGTAGGTTAATAGGGCACAGATATACATACAGTGTAGATGTCTCATATGAGTCAAGTCAAGTGTTTGTGTGATATATTGAGATAATCTAGAATGAATGCATTCTGCAGGACAATTTCCATAATATATTTCATGTATACTGTACCGAGAATACTTTTCCCGTGTATGTTTTAGTTTTTTAGAATCATGCATAAAATTATCATCATTTTTCATGAGTCCAATATGGGGTCTTTGCATTTCAAAATGATATTGTACTGTTTATCGTGTGTTTTGATGGATCCCATTATTCTTCTTGGGCTGAATAAGTTGAATTTTTATTTGATTTTTGGTTTGGCAATGTCTCTGAGTTTCTACTAAAGATTTTGTGCCAATTTGCTGATAAAATCCTATCTTCCCCGTAAAACATTTCCGACTCGTATTTATTAGAGCAGAAAATTCTTTACGTGATTTTATCTGCTATACCATGCTCTAAAACTTGCGGATGCGCTAGAGAAATGGAGACAAATGCAAACTAGCTATGTTTCTCAGATTTGCAGTAATAATAGTGAAACTTGAGGCAGAAGTAAAAACGACATATGCATTAAATTAAAATTTACATTTTTACTGTTGAGAGTTTTTGTGGAGGCTTAGGCATCAGAAGACCGACTTTTGTTTGGTTAGTATGACATGACATTACATGACGGCTTCTTCGTTGTGACAATGTTTATGCGGAAGTACCAGTATGTACAAAAACCAGAGATTCTCATTCCGTTGCCCTTATCCATGGGTCATGTCCAAGTCAGTGAGCACACAGCCAACACTTTTTTCAAATCATAGTACCTACACGAGTTATGTATATCAAGAGTAAACCATTTGCAAATAGATGTAAATAAGTATCGTAAGGAAAGAGTATATTTAGGTAGAAGCAATTTACTCTTTATTTCTGCCCTGCCCCTCATTTATACTTTCTTGCAGGGAAAATTGTCCCGCTTGTCGTCTCGTTAAGAAAAAGCCTTGCTGTGTTGTAATTTTACAATGTCAGAGGTAATTCATGAAGGAATTGATTGATTTGATTTGTGAGTTATCTTATCACGCATAAAGATAAAGGACAGACACATGCACACTACTTGCATATTAAGTATCTTAGATACCTACTTAATAAATCGGTCCAACAAGTGATAGGGTGTGGCAAAAAGTAGCTAAAGTCTGAGACTGTCGTGTAGATTGTGTTAAATATTTTGTTTGCGTAGATTGCTGTTGGTATTATGAATGTTTTTGGTATGTTGTAATTTCAAAAACTCAATTCAGCAGAACACAGAATTATATTATATTGTTGTGCAGGAAGCAGCAGAAAGCTGTTTGAAGAGGAAGCAAGACTAGCATGATATGGGTTTGAAGTTTTCGTATAATGCTTGGTTCTGTTTTGCGCATGCATGTGCGTATAGATACACAGACGTGATGTGTAGAAGCAAAAAGTAGCTTCCGCTAAAGGGTTCTTACATATAAACCTAAATCCCTAAGTCTTCTATCTATCTAAACCCTTATTGTCGTACACAGAGACTGTTGTCTTGTATCACAAAAATAAAATAGCAAGGCAAGATGAAAGAAGTGTGTTTGTTGTTATTGCACAGTGGTACTTGTACCTTTACAATGTACGTTATGATGTAAAGTGTACAAGAATAAACAAATATAGTAAAAGTAAAACCGATTCATAGCAGGAGGGCAAAAACTACGCCATATCTGTGAATGATCTTCTACCTAAATGCACATTATGGTACAATACAATAATTGTGTTTCTTTACGTGAGTCATGTATCTTTAATATCTCTTGACATTTCTTCTATATTGCTTTTTCCTTGCTTGTCGTTCTCTTTGAAGTTACAACTTCGAAATCTGGCTTGTTTATAAACAATCATTTTTCTTCGCTTACCCACTCATTATTCATGTAGATTTACCTTTTTATGTATATCAACCTTTACCAACAACGTCTGCCAATCTGTTAATACAAACTAATGTTTGTATTAACAGATTGGCAGATTCCACAAATTCCGCATCTGTCAATACAGTTACTATTAAATATGCATTGCATCAAAATATGGACAATGAGAATAAAGTATGTCATATAATGACTCAACAACAACTCAATGTTAACGCCTAAATAACCGTGAAATAAGTTCCAAATCTTAAATTGTGGCAATAGTAACATAGCCGGCCGTGGTATGACAATTACGTAAAGCTTTTAGTTCCACAATAAAAAATTAGTCCTTACAACTCCTGACCAACTAAATTTTCAGATTTTTGTGCTGCTCCCTGCTATACTATTATTAAAACTGTAATTGAATATTTACTAAGACACAGAAGAGAACAGCATCAGATCGAGTTTGGAAGAAGAAAATTATTAGCTCTACTCCACGTTTCAGCATAGCTAGTAGTTAATTACGACACCCAAACTATAATAATAATGTTAGACCAGTTTAGATTAATCTTCAGCTTTCCACCCCTCTTACATACAGAGTAGATACTTAGCGGAAGATTATTTGTTAGTTCAATACATCTTGGCACAACTTTTTTTGGTTTCAGCAATTTATTTATCATCCATTACATTCACTACTGGCAGTTAATACTAAATGTTATAATAACCTTGCTCATAGTTCATACATACATATAATTCGGTGTTGTACATTACTATTTATTGATATTACTATTGCGGTGTGTATTAATACGAACTGCAAGCGTAAACTAATTTTTTAGAAGCATAGTAGCTATTATTAGCTACATACAGATATTTTGATGTGTGTATGGTTATTATTAATATCGCATAATATTTGAACGCAGATGTTTTGCCTGAGTAGTGCTAAGCAGAACACTTCTACACACCAAACGCAGAAGAAAAACAAGGCATATAGTTAAAGAATGGTGTGTGTACACACATAGAGGAGATTGTTGTTGTTATAGTGTGTTTGTGATGAAATACTGTCCCCTGGAAATTGCAATCTGTCAGCAACCCTGATTTCCCTAATGGATCCACACGATCTTCAACTTTATCCTTAACAGTCAAGCCTCGTCAAGTCGCTCTTTGTTTGAATAGTTAGTTTTGTACTACACTGTTGTGTAACTTGAAGATCCTTCTCTGATCTTACTGAGATAAATTCATGAAAGATGCTTAGCTCACTTTGTATGTGTTCTTTTCTAGCTGGGCTTAGCTAAGCTGACATCTTCTATTCTAAATAAATGAAAGGCTGAGGTTTTTTGCTGTTTAACTGGTTATCTCTAGCTATCTTCAAAATACTGGTGGTGGTAGCTGTGCTGCCCGTGTGTGCATATGTATTATTTCAGTGCGTATATAATACACATACATCTTAAGTTATATTTGTGTGAGTGTGTTATGGTGATATATTCTTGGGGTTTGCTTTTCTATACTCTTTACATGACTTTTTAAACTGACACATGCTACCAGTCTTTCATTCACGGCTCCCTAAAGTGCATCCCGTCTCTCTGTCTCGTGCAATTCAATACACATACATGCAGATACGTGAAGATTAGTCAAAAGACTACTTCACCTCGGGAAACACGTTCCTGTAAAAATAGCCTCTCAAAGTCAATTCATTTTAGACAACAGATAGTGTTTAGTATCTCTTTGGTTAGATAACCAGTAACACAATTTTCGAAGCTCTGATTACAGCAAGCAGTTTTGTCAACAAAGTAAGTAGACTAATATATAAATCACACGAAAGAACTTGAGAAGAAAGTGGAAACCTTGTAATACAATATTATTCTAGCAGCTAGGTATATACATCAATTTCTACTGATCCTGTAAACAGTTCAGAGATTTATATCAAAAAGGAGTTGCTGTAAGGGATAAAACTTCAGTATTGTATAAAATACTGCAAATTTCTTGATAATCGATTTAGATCTTTGCTGACAAAATGGTCACCTCACTTAAAGAAAAATAATCAAACTATTTTATCATTATTAGTTTGTTTCACCCGTAATTCTTTCTGTTGAGATCACATATGGATGTTGCACCAATGTTGATGGTGTGACGAAAAAAGAGAAACAAGAAAACAGCAATAGGTTGTCTTTCAAAAGAAGATTTGTACTTCATCTCACAAGGTAAAGCTTTAAGTCTTGTATGGTGTTTTGAGCATTTTTTATTATCCGAGAGAGGAAAAATTGGACCCGAGACACTGCTATATGTCAAAGACACTATAATACGTTCTCTTCTTCTGTGCAAGACATTCTTTTTCATATCCACGCATAGTTTTCTGAATTATTTGGTAGTTTCTAAACAGAAAAAACTAGAACCTATATTCCTATTGCATTTCCTCTCCAACTATGGTGCTCGTACTCATATCTGTAGTTATCGTTCTCGAAGTTCTATCTATGGAGATTGTTTTTGGAAGAGAGAAGGAAGGAAATAAGGCATGGAATTGTGGAAAGGAAGGAAGCAAGTTGAATTGGAAGCGAAAACTGCCACCAGTACTGTGATATAAAGTAATTCAAGTTGCAAGAATGGAAATTTTCTATTCATTTCCTTCAGTAGTTTTTGTTTCTTATGAGACCCAGAGACGAGAAATGGTATCATTTCTCCAGTTTCTTCATGTCGTATAATGCCACCTACCATAATACATCTGCAGAAATACACACAAAGACAACTTTTCCTTTGGTTTTACACACTACATTTGTGAAATTTTTTCTTGTTGTTTTATTTGAGTTAAGTTGAATAAATTTATTTCACCCTTCATTACTTTTCTTTGTGTCTTAGTTTTCCATGGGTGGATATTGAGCACAAACACAAATATGGAAGAACAAACAACCAGTGCGTTACAAATAATAAATATAACTCTTTACTGTTATCTTATACGATAAGTGCAAGGGATAAGAACTGGTTATTAGCTACTAGAACTTCTAGCATCCAGTTTCCATATTATAATATACACTGTATCTCTTAACTTATGGAGTTTGCACTGTGATAGTAAATATACAAGGCCAACTCTACACAAACAAGTGTAGTCTCATCATCTCTTACCCGCTAGAGTTGTTATTTGCAGCGCACTTGTTTGTTCGGATCTCTACGTATCTCTGTGTAGACTATATATGTGGAGACTATGTGTGTCCCAGTGCACCCAATTCCAATCCTTTCCATTTTGTCTTATCTATAATGTTGCACAATTGTCTAGAACTTCTTTTTAGTCTTGTTACCTTTTGTTTCATTCCTTTTCTTCTTTCCCTCTGTTTTTCTATGTCATTTAACTTGCTAGAGGTATATACATACAGATAGAACATACTATTAGTATTACTTGGAGTAACAATGAATATAGCAAAGAATTGATACTGGTAGTTTTTGTTTGTTTTGTTTTCAACTGCGCTATTAAGGGCGATCTTATTATACTAGGTCTCATATTCCATACTTCCTACACATATATGTAATAATATATATATATAACAAAAGCACTATAGGGTATGTAGTATGTAGGCGTTGTGTGAGGCTGGGATGTTATGTTAGCTGTAAGAATTTACAAAAATAAAATTTACTGTGCAATACTATCAAAGTCGCATCACAGTAGGAGATTCTTGGGAAAGAGGGAAAGTGGCAAGGGAAGAAAAGCCCACTTTATATTATTTTTTTCCTGTAGAGTTTGCAGCAGCACGAGCGTACAAAGAATACAGTAAGCACAATGTGTGTTTGTGTTTGAACAGAAAACTGGTTTCCTCTGTTCGCTCAAGTGAAATAATGCATCCTTAGGTTGTTTTGCAAAAGAATACTTAGTCCAGTCTTGTGTACACAGGAACCCAGCGCTGCTAATGCAGTGCTTCAAGGGAATCTCTTTACTTTTAGATAAACTGCCTCGGAAAGTACATGGAAAACAATAGGTTTCAGTTCTTGACACTACATGTACTAGAAGTGTAGTGAAGAAAATTTAAGTAACCCGAATGAAAATAAATGTGGCTACATATGTTGATATGTTCTGGAAGTTTTAAATAAATACTTTTACTTTTCCCAAGTTGCTCTGCAATGTTACACTACATGCCCACTCTTTCAGCTTGAGTGTGTATGTAGTACTTAATGTATGTTGCAGTAGAAAAAATGCATTTTTATGTTGTATACATTCTTACTAAGTTCTATTATAATGTCCTAAGAAAGCAGGATTAGTTACTATACCATAGCAGACACAATTGAATGATCAATAAAGAATAATCTGTATTATTCCGGCCGGATGAAATAAAAGCTCATTCGTTTTTCATGCATTTTTTTGTTGGCGTTTTGTGCATTTAAACAAAGATCTGCAGAACATTAACGTTTCTTTTTGTGATGATTCTATGCAGTTGGTCCGAGTTCCAGCTCATTTTTCTCAAGAAGTCTCATTACAAGTGAAAGTGCTTAGCTGCATATTGTGGAAGAGAATTAAGTGAAATAAAAAGGAGAATGTAAAGTGGATTGGAGTGAGCGTAACGAGATAAAATAAAAATAACGTGGAATCATAATCGTAACATTAGGAAGGAGGTGAAGTGTTTGGAATCAAGTTGAATCGTATAGTGATAGAGCGTGAAATCGTTGCATTAAATTGTGTTGATCTGAGTCACTGAATCTCTTAAAGAGCTTAGTGAGGTTATTAAAGCCCGAGATAAAGTTCATGATGGTGATGTTCAATCAAATTATTCATAGTAGTTCAACATGGTTCTGCCAGTTGGTTATACTGCTCTCATTTTTCATCGTGTCGACTCTGGGAGCTGGTGGAGTGGCATCCGGACTCACTCCTGCACAAATTCCCTCACACTTAAAGAACAACATTGAAAACTTAGAAGAAAATCATGGTCACAGTGTAAGAAAGCCTTGGCTTCCATCGATTCATTCTGCAAATGCTGATTTACTCACCACACCAGCGTCTAAACGAGCCACCAACGGATTTACGAACTCCGGAGGAAGTGTGAGAAAACCTTTGAAACTCAGCCAGGTTGGTTTTACTCGTCGGTTTTCATTAAACTACTTGCGTTTTTACTCAGCAGCACATACTTAACGACAAACATGCTTTATGGATACATTAGATATGCATTTGGAGTAGGCAGCCACCTATTATGCCAACCACGGTATGTGGCTTTTGCAGTTTGTAATATTATACACCTTTCTTCCGAGGACTGACTTTAAGCTCGGTATATTTGTTTCAATTTGAGATTTTTCACACTTTGATGTGTGTCGTGTGTAGGCGGTGCTTATATATGTACATTCATGGGAGAATGACAGGGTATTTCCGATTCTCGTGTTGTAATCTAATTTATCAAATTCAAGGCTAAGGTTGCACTCGAGAGTTTCAGTTTATAGTATTTGAATATTTTCTGGATTTTTTAACTTTTCCACTAGAAAAAACTGGATTGGGAGTGCTGGCTATGGATTTATACTTCAATAAAACTTTTTGATAGTACATTTAGAAACAAAAAATATTATGAAATTGTAAGAGTAAAAGCCGACAGATGCACGTAATGGATTGTTCTAGGTTTTTTATATTCCTTTAAGAATTTTATTACATCGTTCCAGATTGTACTTACACACTTGCATTTTACGAGTTTGCTAAAGTAGTTCGAAGGTCGAACGAATTGGGAAAATCAGAGCAAAGAATGAAATAGTATTCTGTGAAATGAACTGATGTGTAGTATTTCTTGTTTCTAGATATACATCACACCCAACAATCCCAAAAAGTCTTGCCCTTATTGTATTTAAATATTTCTTGTTATATTATGATTAATATAAACGAAAGGAACTTAGGGAAGGAGAAACACATTTCCCTGCTGCTTAGATTGAATCGATGCTACAGAAGCCCTACTAAATCAACAGCATACGTAATGCTTTATCTAATCTTTAAACCTATAAATCCTAAATAAACCTTTATAAATCAATTTAAAGAAGTCAACTGGAATACTCAAGATTTTTCCCCGAAAAGAAGAGAAAAAGTTCTCTTCTATGGGATGCACACAATAGACATTGTTAGGAATGTTGTAAAACCTAAATCTAGAAAATGACAACATTGTAAGTTTATATAGTGGTTGTAGAATCCTCAGCATAAAATGTTAGCACATCAATAGATGAAATTGAATTGGAAATTGGAATGGTAGTTTTCAAGGAGTTTGTCGTTTGAGTGAAGAAAGCGGTGGAAACGGAATTATTTAGATAGCAATGATGGTTTTAACTAAAAAACTTATCCTGTAATGAATTTCCATTCTATACATCCCACACAGGACAAAAAGTACCAAACTCGGAGTGGGATCGACCCTACAGTGAAAGTCGGAAAATCATTACAGTACCAAATCGTGGCCGGAAAGGAAGATGAAGCAGAATACGCTGTTGGCAAAGAGCGAATGGAAATTGGAGCGTATGAAGATGTACAAGAACTGTTGGAGCAGTTTATTAATGCAAAGCCTGACCTGACTAATAATCTCGATGTAATTACTCAAGCGTTTCGTTTTGTCAAGTTGGATTCTCATTTGAGTACTTTAGTTAATCAAGTAAGCTTTCCTTCTTTCTCTCTACTTCATTCCTTTTGTATATTCCTATACAACGTTTCCCCAAAACTATAGGTATATCACACACTGATACTTTACATTGCCAATGTATACATATTAAATGCAATTCAGAGCCTGGAAAAGTATAATATTGTAATACGAGGGAAAATGTGCAATGAAAACGTAATGAACTTGTTTGACCAACCAGCTAACTCACTGCCAGTTTATTTGCAGATCGTTTTCGAAATGGAGAAGTAATATATTTCCAATGATACACACCCGAGTTAATAGCACATCAGTTGATTCCGCTGACAGACTCTATTTATCTAAATTACCGCTTCCATCAGATACACAAAGATACGAACACTAACATCTACAATCTACACACTCTCCTCTTCTTTGTAGTTTGTGTGGAAATTCTGCTGCTGCTACTGCTACATATATTCTGTATTTGCATTTAATGTGTGCATTAGCTCATCCTTCTTTGTGCCATCATCGTGAATTGTAATTCATTTCAAAGTGAATGGACAGGCAGAGTGTGTCAATAATAATTAACTACATACTACAGCCAAGTGTTTGTATCTTGTGATAATTTAATGGTAGTGCTCTGTCTCTAACCCAAATAAGTATATACAGAACATATGGAAATGTTTTCCCTGCTAAGAATGAAATTCATCACACAGGACACAGACCCTTTTCCATGTTCAATTCATTTCAGCGAAGATTACTCAGAATTTCTCTACTAAAAGTGTGTGCATTGTAACACACTGTTCTGTCAACACAATCCTTTATATGTTGCCAACGTCCTCATCAACTTAAGTGTCTAAATGTAGTCTAATTAATAATGTTCGATTCAGAGAGAGGTACTCTTCTATGTCATGGCAAGTTAAATATTTAAACAATCTACACAAGTGGCAGTAAATTTGAATGAAAACTCTCAACTCCTTTTTAGACTGTGTAAAAACTTACACTTTTACGCAGCATTTTATTTCGTATTAATATTTGTCATAAAGAATTATCAAGTTTTATAAGTTACTACTGCAACTTACTCGCGTGTAAAAAAATCCTTCGATTTAACATGATTGACGATGACAGAATAAAAGAACTTTCATTTTTCTGTTGCTAGCTTCTCGTTCACATTTGCAATTAAGTCCTCTGCAATTGCTTCTGCTGTTAAACCAATTTGTGTCATAACTTTTCATGTTAGTACTTGCTCTAATGGTCTTTTGTGAGAGTAATACAGGAGCAACTCGACGGTATTCTATTTCCACGCAGTCGGCATTCGGCACCCGTTTCTCGGCGCACCGAATTATTATGTACATATAATGGGCATACCTTATTGTATACGTGACTACTGCCAAAACAACCTCCGTATACATATCCAAGGCATAAAAATCTATATAGATGTTTTCGGAAGTAGTATGCAGAGAACTACTGATAATAGTAACTGTTACGGGTATGCCCAGTATATTATGCTTTAACTACTGTATATGCATTTCACAATTGAAAGAGAAAATAGGCAATAATTGGCAAACTGCTGACAGTTGATATTCTAATGGTTTCTTTCGTTGGACTGATAACATTAGTCAGGTTGCATTGCATTTCATTGTTAACGGCATGGGGTTGTTATAGGTTAATGGGTAATCGTGTTATGTATTAGTGTACGTTACGCGGTAGTAAAAGCGTAGACTTGCCAGAACTACTCGCAATACTGGTAAATAGTGCCTAATAATAGGTGCATTGATCTTCGAAATGGAAGACTATGAAAGAAATAATGAAATGAAGTCAATGAGATGTGAGAAGACCACCGAATTGCCAATTAGAACTATTTTCTATCTAATCACAACCTATTAATGCTCTTAGTGCGTCAATATTTTACTCTGAATGACTATCGACTTCCAATCGAGTAAAGGGCAACGCAGCAAGAAAAATGGATAACAATAAAATGTGATAGTGGAATAAATTAAAATTATTGAACTTTATAAAAGCTATAGTACCTACGTATATGTGGACAGAATAAATAAACTTGCACCAAAATGTCGTAAACGCATTCTTCTTCCAGTTCATAATTTAGTCAAATTTTTTTCACAGCGTAATGCGCTAATGCAAGGTAATTAGTTGAGGGTTATTGTTCTGACACGTAATAAAGTAAACAAAGAAAAAGCTTTTATTTATAGAAATATTTCAGATATTTTCATTTCAGTGTTTGGAGAATAGCATTGAGATTGAAAAGACATGCTTTGAGAAGCTAAAAAAGTTTGAATTGTTCAGACGTTTATTATTTTATGGCTGTGAGCAAGTGAGTCGGTTTTTGCGAAGAGTTCAATTTAGTGTTTTGTTTCAGTTGGCGAAGCTTCAAGAAAGTCATGAAAATCTGCAAAGCCTGACAGTTAAACAGGAAACCAAGTTTGAGATGTTGGCAGAAGCAATGAAAAATATGGGTGAGTAAATTCATCTTTGTCTGTCTTCGTTGTGACTTTGCCCTCCGTATAGATTACAGATTACTCTCTGTCTCTTTTGACTTCATGGATACTTAAACTAAGCTTAATAGAATTAAGCTTATAAAAATTAAAATTAACAATGAGTGACTCTTCCTGCACCACCGCCAGCAAAAAAGACCTCTGAAGTCATGTTGGTGGACGTACCCCAAAGAATGATGCAGTATAACTGTTCACAAACACATTTCCACAATTAATTGCAATTGGATAGTTTGGTGTTTCTATTTAGGGCTTAGGGCCAAGTAAAGGATTATGTGTACTTTGGTAAGATTATATGATCCACCGGTTATAACTGATTTGGAGTCCACTGCAGTCTAGTTTGAGATATAAAATCGCTTTAATGTTGGTTTGGTTTATTCAATGCTAACCTAAGTGTGTGTACTTAGGTGTACATATACAAGCGCTGGCTTAGGTCGTGTATTAAGTATAGATTTGTTCCGAATCAAATGCGAATTATTAAGGAAAGTGCCTAAAGCTATTTAACATTTCAAATGTCAATAGGTCATGATTTCATTTAGGTTTCAGCGCAGAGGTGTACACATATTTCAGATTCATACTTGTTTTATAT
The DNA here is from genome assembly GCA_019776165.1 of Pogonognathellus flavescens. NCBI lineage: Eukaryota > Metazoa > Arthropoda > Collembola > Entomobryomorpha > Tomoceridae > Pogonognathellus > Pogonognathellus flavescens. The sequence continues at coordinate 33,390 of JABASD010000922.1, read as the reverse complement.
ACACATTCATTATTTACAACATTTACACCTGATTGTGATTGCAGAATAGCTATATTTGATATGTACGCAAGTAAAGTTAAGAAGTCAGGGTTATTTAGAGTATAATTTACAATTACTGGTATTGATTGGTATAATTTAGTTACTTCGTCCTGTCCATGTTTCTTTAAGGATCACCCGCCGTGACCACCCACATGGTTACTTACAATGATTGTGGCAGTTCCGTTCGCCATAATAAATGTCCAGCGAATCGGAAAAAATCAGAACAGTGGGACACAAGTCAAATAAAATGAAACACAATAAATTCGATAATAGATTTATTACAGGAAAAATAAACTACAATAAATGTGCCCATGAACAGACTTGCACGTTACAACTTACAAGTGAAAGCATTTTATTGAACTTAATGTACTAACGCGGCAGTTTACTCTTTCCTTTAAACACTGCAGTGCTACATTTCTATCAAAGTACAAGGAAATGGGTATAATCACCACAATCCTCTACTACTTTTCTGTTTTTAACCACAAAAATCACATAATATCCATACAATAGCAGCTATACCCTACACTACACCAATAACTAACTAAAAGTAACGATAGAAAAATGCCAAAAAATCGTCTAATTCTTATTAGGTAGAACATTGAAAACATTCTTTATAGTATTATATGTAATACTTACATAATAAAATGTAGAAAAATAATCGAGTGTGTGTTCACAATTGCATATACATACCTAACAATAAGTTGCACACAGTTGATAAATTTAATGATTTCTTACAGTACGAGGAATGTACCACGAAAGAACCTGTATAATATATTTATTGGGAAAGAATTAGACTTAAGTGTATATTTTATTTAACTGTAATTGTAATGAAAAAACTAGAGCTAATAATAAGAAATATAAATAGTATCTCTGTACTTATTAAATTTGTGTGTAACTGTGGAAGACCCTGCTGTTCTTCTTACACTGCCTACCTTACACTATTATTTGTGCTCAGGTAAAAATATTATAAAGCTTCTCTAATGATGATATCGATTAGTGTAGCTTTAGATGATTCCTTTCTACTTTCGGCTAACCTTGTTATGTATCCAATTAGTTGCTTCGCGACTTTCTTCTAATTATATTCTGTGGTCTGTACATCGGTGATAATAAGTAATACAATACAATCCTTCTATGCAGTTAAGACTTTATTCCTTATATAATAGTTCTCCCCAATTTAATAAGCTATCCCTATCATTCTGTATACTTTGTCCCCGAAATGGCATAATTATAGAGGTAATCATTTCTGAACCGAAAATCTGTGTGCATGGAATATTACAGAGTTTGGTTAGTTACATTGTGCATTATCTGTACATATATGCCTCTACAGATCATAATTTGTTTGTTTATGCTCAGCGAACTCTTTGTCTTCGGAATCGACAAAGCTAAAAGTTGTAGAAGATAAAATCGAGGCTGAGATTTCCACGATGAATCAACGGCTGGATTCTGCAGTGGAGAATGTAATCAAATCATCCGCTACGTAAGTAATTATTTTTTCTTTTCTACAACTGTGTACCGTTGCCTATTCTCTCTATTGCTATATCTCTTTCCTTTATTAATTATAATTATCTACTCTTACATCTACAAAACTTTTCTTCTCCGGTTGCTCCTTAAGGTTTCTAAAGTTTCTACTTGTCCATGTCCATTCTAGTATGTGTGTGATTTCTGCCTTGTGATATGCTACCTACTTGATGAAGTCCATCATGTAGAAACTTACTAGATCCTACATTCAGTTTTGTTTGTAGTTTGTTAAGTAAGAAATGTTGTAATAACTATCTTTTGTATTCTGCCATTTAAACGTATACGCAAAAAGAATATTTAGTGCTAACGGATTTGTGTGTTAAAATGATTTTTTTCCACATAGGTATAAGTGTACCTATATGATAATGTTAATGGGTCTGTAGTGGGTCTGCATGTGTTTTTTCTTTCCTAGACTTCTGAGCAACACTACTGTATTCAGATTGCCTACACTACACTCAGTGTGGGACTGAAATTTAAACAGAGTAAAACAAATCAAGTGCAGAGCAAGTGAAAGCGCACGCAATGTTCTAATAGCAATCAGTCAGTTAGTCCTGATTAGTTTTTGCTTCGTTTCTAGACTCTAAGCTGTTTTCTTGTTTCGCTTTATTGCATTTTCTCAGTAGGTAACAATTTAGTACAACTCGGATGGAAAATTACTTTGTGAAATGAGTTTGGCTTGTTTATTGTAATACAGTTCAGGGTTAGGATATTTGTAGTCACTTCTTTGAAACAGTGACATTATACATAGAATGTTCAGAAACAAACAAAAGGCTTGTGCTCTTCGGCAAATGAATATGTAGGTAGTGGGTCTAGGTACCTTTTAAGAAAACTATTGCTATAACCGTGAACTTAATTATTGAACCTGAAAGATATCTGACGAAATTGATTAGGTACGCTTTGTGTCGCTAATATCCACAATCCCCAGCGTATATTCTATGCAGCCCTTGACGGCTTGACATGAACACACTTTTACTAGATAGGTATAACTATAAAATAATTATTTACATTGATTATTTGTAGCTTTAAACTTGAATTTCTAAAGTTAATTGTCAGGCTTGGTTATTTCTTCATGCATATTGTAGAATTCTTGTTCAATCAAAAGTGTAAATTCATCCGCATCAGCTTTGTGTGTAAAAATAGCTTTGTCCAGAAGGAAAGCCAATCGTAGTCCATCCATGTAGGTCAACATAGTTACTGCAATAGCTGAAAAATACACGATAATAATTATTCTCAGTTCTCTTTTTCAAGTTTTCACAGAAGATAATTTGTTATTAATATTAAGCTTTTTCGTCTTCTCAAATTATTATATAGTATAGGTACAATTATAAAAATTATTCTTACAGATCAATCCAATCAATAATAATACCTTGAATTTAAATCTGTGTGAAACTGATAAAGAAAAATATTTTTGATAGTGGAATATGAAACTGTTTGAGACGAAAAGAGACCAAGTTCTCGTATAAAAGGAAATGCATAAATAATATGAAAATAAACAATGCGTAAACTTTCACCTGAATAAAACATACTTCTGTTGTGTTTACATGTATAACATTACCTCCATTTCCACCGAGAACAGGAGCCCAGAATGCACAATCCGTCATGCCATACGAGCCCCCAAAACTGATTTGATCTGATGGTCCTGGGAAGTTACTTAGAACAATTGTTCCTATATAATTCTGCCACATTTTCTCACGTAGGGGTATTGGCCACGTTGCTATCACAGGTGAGACATAAAAGTTTGCCATTGTGATTGGAGAACCCTTGAGGGACATCATTGTATTTTCTGCATCCGCAAGTCGCTTTTGGACAGTGGGTGCTCCTGTTGGAACCGGAATTGTAGCATTCGACCTACAAAATTTACTTTTATTTGTACAAATTCCAAAGTTAATAATCTAACTGCTTGTACACAAATGACCGAGAGAATTACCAATGGTTAACAAGTTTCTCTATTGGATGGCTTTTCCATGGGAAAGGTGACACTGCTCTCATGACGTCCGGAATATCTTTCTCCATGCCATGTAGCTGAAAATATTTTCGGATTCCTCCAGCAAGCCCTGCGATTAAAACGGCCGTAAAGGTAACTCCACTTTTACGGCTCGTTTCTTTTACGAGTTTAACGGGGATGCGACTGGTCCATGTGCTGTGACAATCTTTCCTCAATGTTTTCTCAGACTTGAACCAAATATTATTATCCACGTCCCATGTCAGGTAACGTGTATGTAAGTAAGGTAAACGAAATAATACATCCACACCTAATCGTACTTTGTCGAGAATACTTGGTTTCTTCCAAGGTGGCCGACGAACATCGTTAGGATTCAGTCCACACAAATTGCTCATCAAAACTTTAAGCAAAGAATAGCCATCTCCCATTCCATGGTGAACCTAATATTATTATTAGGGTTATGTAAGTTGAGTTTACCAACGTAAAAGGTAATATCGCTACATTGTAATGTAATATCTTCATTTACGGTGAACTTGCAACGCATAGATGAAACAAAGTAGTAAACAGTGAAATATCATGTAGGAATTCCAAGAGGGTAAACTTAATGACGAAACTTACTCTGAAGATAACTGCTGACTTCATACGATTAGTGGTATCATATCCATTAGTGGGTGAAGTCTTCTCCGCCAGTTTTTTTACGTACCAAATCTCCCAGTAAGGTCTTTTCGGGGCAAAAGGCATGATAGAAACTCTTCCCATTTGTGAGATCATGTCTTCTTCATTCCACACTTCTCTTTCACGTCCATTTGCATCTGTTAAATTCTTTATGTGATTTTCTATTGCAAAATTCTCATCCCACTTCCAAAAAAGGTGACCCATCCACCTCTCAAAATACTGTTGAAATTTTTCGTAGCACAAACGACCAGTCTTATCCTCGGCCCATATGACATTTTCTTCGAAAAGGTCTCGAAAAAGGGGCAAACTTGGCGAGCCATCTAAAACCGCTAGAGCTGTTATTGTAATTAATGGCTTGGTTAGCACGTTATCTACAGCCAAAAACGCATCTCTCAGGTCCAATATTTCACCAAATTCAGGATGGAGACGTTTTGCCATTTTTTGCACGAGTTTTCGGTAGAAATACCAAGGGGAAATGATTAATAGCGATAAAATGATGTTAAACCAATAAAATGGTATAGCAGCTAGCTTTAGGAATAATATTGGAATCCCCATTTTTATTACTTATTCCTTGTGTATACGAATACGCGAATTGTAAAAGTGGGTCGAAATAAGTAGAGTTAAAAATCTCGGTTTCAATATCAGACTTTATTAACTAGATTGATTACAATATGTTAATGCACTGACTGCCTTAATAAAACTAATAGCAATAATGTAGAAGCATGTTGAGATACGATGAGAATCTGTCCACCAATGTAAAGTTTCTAACTCTGAATGGTACACACTGACCCTTTAAAGTGAACTTTGTTATCTGTTGCCTAGTTTATCACTGAAAAAATTATTTAAATGGGAGAGATAAAAGCAGTGTTGAATCATGCATTCTTTTCTAGTTGTACAATGGTATGTTGTTCAATCTACATAGGATTTGAGTAACATGAGTCAATCAATTTGTCACATTCCTATAAGTGTGTACTGGTATAGTAGTATACACATAAAAATGCGCATACTGATTATATTTACTGCAGCATATGAACTTTAAGTAGGTACTTGAGCAAACCAGAGTGGGCTAGGTACATGTTTGTATGTATAAGTGAAAATATATATTTGTAGACATGAAGGAAAAACCATTGGTAATTATTTTTATGTAATTAGGCACAGCAAGAAATATTCGATCTATTACAGTAATATTGATGGTTAAATTAATTATGATCATTCATATTTTTAAATATCGTCTTCTAGAACCAATTTGACCTCTGATTTTCTTGCAATAATCTCGTGGACCAATTAAAGCTTCAAGGAAGAATTACATAAAATGTTCAGAGTGGGTTAACAGTTTTGAGGGTAAACTTCCTCATTCATTACTTCACTACTGTTACACGGTCCAAGTTGCATGGTCTAATTCTTGTTGGATGCATTAAACTGTCTTCAATGAACATTACTTGCATTAAAGTGACTTGTGTTATATAATTGCATTTGTAAATACCATTAGCATCCTTTTTTGTCACTGCTATGCCATGTACTGCCGCATTGACACGCTGTAAAGTGTGTACTTTACTTTTATATAGTAGTTCCTCCTTCAGACTGATCTATAGAATGTTGATGCATAGATCTATTTACATAATATGATATAAGAATATTCTGCTTTGGTAAATTTGTCCTTATATTGAATTTGTATATGGACAGCATGAAAAATGACTTGCAATACTTTCCTCGTGCTTATCCATGTTATAAATAAATCTTTGTCAATATGTCTGAGACCTATTTTCCGAAACGTACTCCGTATATATCTTGTAGTAAACCTTAAGGCTTAAGAAGGTGTGAATTTTTATTTACTCTATGTGCACGCTTCCAGATCCCATATGATGCTGGAGCTGTCTAAGGAGTCTCTTCAGCAAATGGACAAGATTGAAACTACTGCTAACAAGGTATGAAAGGAAATCATAACAGGTTCAGAAAGGTGTCGGCGATGTGCCAAAGTGTACTGTCACAATTGATAACTTCACAACATTAGGTGCATCCATGCAGACAGGAATGGTATAGATGGATATCTATAGAGAGTAACTGATTGTGTACATAATAATATCACATTAATGTTCACATTGCCAACATTACATCCAGTAAAGCTCCAAATCACTTTTCGAGGCTATCAAACTTCCATTTTTGTTAACACACCATGCACTACTACTCTATGTACTTATACTGATGTAAAATATTTGTGTATATACGTATAACGGGAGTAGTAGATTTAACTGCATTACTTTGTCTGAGAAAATTGACACCGAGTGCCCTTAGTAGTAGCTCTGTCTGCCACTGCCACCCGTTGTTACCAAAATACATCGAGATGTGACAGACACAATATTGTGTGTAATGAAGAAGAGGCTTTTTAAAAGTGATAGGAAGGAAGTGAGAGGTCCATAAGTTATTGTCACACTTTTCCTTATTTCATTACAAGATTTTTTTTCTTTTCTGTTCCATGACAATGACAACCCCATCAACGTGCAACTCTCCTCACACCACATGTACCGTGGTATTCTGTATCGGACGTATGTCTCATGTCGGTTCAACTCCGCCAACGCAATCAACGGCTACCCGAACCACCCGCATGGAAAAAAAGGTGCTGAGTGAGCTTGGGAGCGTGAAGACTGAACTAGGTGATGTGGGCCAAGTGTCAATCCAAGCCATTTACAACGTACAAGTGAGTCCGTTTGCTCATGTCGGCGTAGTATAAAATAAAGTAGCTTTAGAATGCGAATGGGACACACTGAGAAATTTCAATTTCACGCTCAACATTCATTTATGGCTCCGTTTTATACAACAGACTGCATCTACACTGTTTTACAACACTTACCCATAGCATTAAGCGACAAACTTCTTACAGCTGAATATAACACGGATACTTTGACTAGTGCATGCTCTATATCTGTAGGTACTTTATTATTATCCGAAATATTGTTATTTGTATATTTTGTGTATAAAAGAACGGGACTATACAAGTATCAGACTCTTATTATTGCTCGTCCTTGTAGATTTTATTTTATTCTGATGATCTATATATAGGTATAAGGTAATATTGCACATTTATATAGCCAGAGATTCAGAGATTCATCTTTTGTGTATTTTATTTGTGTGACACTGGCGGACTGTCATTTGTATGGAGAAAGAAGGTTTTCTAAATTTTCTATAGAAAGATGCTGTGTGCAATAACGAATTGAGTGTATAGGTAGGTATGGGTTGTACAAGTAGGTTATCATGACGAATGAGTGGTGGAGTTACAGATGGATATTTATAACGGCTATACGTTCAAGTTGAAAGCTACATAAAGAAGAAATAGTACTGCTGATGCTCTTTTTCATCTTGAGTTGGATTCATATAGATTGGCAAATGAAAGAAAGACCACTTTCTCCTTGGCTTTCTATTTAACGTTTATAATGTCGTTTTCTTGCTCCTAGAAGACAGGAATACCAATGAATGCATTTCTATTTCTTGTCTGTCTCTTTGGGTGAAAGTAACTTTTGTGCAGGGAAGAATAGAGCTTGAGCCAATGGCAAACGTGTAATATTTTATGCATTACATTTCTAGTCGTAGCTTGACTGGGGAAACTGAACACGCGGACCCTGAAAGAATTCTAACAGCTGAATTTACAGCTATCTGATTTCGTTTTGGGGGAACCGTTATGGAATTTTTAACTATTTCAACCAAAATAGGATGGATTATATACAAAGACACAGAAAGTACAGTAAAAGATCCTGAATAATTGCATTTTTAAGTTTTCTAGTTACTTTCTTCAATGAGCTACATGCTACATCAAACGAAATGGTTTATTCATTACGGAGATAATGCGCTTACGAGATGAATTCTCTTTTTCCTACAAGGTATCTCTTCTGCAGTTGAGATGGCTTTTGTATGATTTCAGCTAGTGTTATACACAAAAGGTGTAGCAGCAGCAATTCTGGTGAAAAATGAATTTATTCCAGAGTTCATTTAGGAATTGTGCAAAGACATGTTTCTATTGCTTAAATAGGTCATACATTAAAATCAGAGCAGCATTCTCAGAAATAAATTATCTATATTTCATTGCATTCTCTAGTTATTTCGGGTGTAACTTTCTTAACGAGGCAGTTTGTCTCTTTGCTTACTTTATACATTAGGCGTGTCACCTTCATCATACAAATTGAGCTTGTCTTATAAATTATAAATAAGCATATACACAAGAAATTCTGTATTTAATGCATTATGCAACTTACTACACTAAGGCAAAGGTACTTGCACATTTATTGTTGTTTGTACGGATACATCTTTCTCTCCCCCAACGAGAAACAGTTAAATAGATCGTATAGTCTCATTGTTGTCATTATTTCTGATAATGTTTTTATGTGTTTTGTTATATCTCCTTATGGCTCGTGCCCATATAGGTAATAATATATTCTCATGACTGTTTTCCTTCCTCAAATTATGATCATTATGGAACGACTGCACAGAGTCGTTGATTTAGTGAAACTTTACTGTCTGTAGTAACGATTTTACTGCATTTCCGCTATCATACATGCATCATTATGTTTAGTTAACGATCCTTTACTACCCTTTAAGTTTTAAAATGATATATGAAGAGTATAGTACCTATATACTTCTCAAATAATGGGTATGGATAATATACACAATGAATGCCTATAACAATTTTTCCTATGATCGATCAGAGTTTTATATGAAACAGGTTCGCATTCACATTCACATAGGATTTCGGCGTATTATATCAATATGGCTAAATGTGCAGAGAGAAGAGACCAACATTAATTGGTTTTCCGAGAAAATGCCAAAGCAAACCCGAAATTAATAGCTGTGGTCGATTTTCAATTTTCAATTAGAGGATGCAGTTATTATGAGGTTAGAGATACAATGAAGTATAACGTGACACAGAATCCACAAACTTTTTTTGGCAAGGAATGTGCCGTTAATCTAAATTGCTAGTATTACCAGCACCATACCATGGTGTTGAAAGCAATTCGGCTTGGAGTTTTTTGGCAGTGTTGTAAAGCATTTGTGTGACACATGTATAATGAAATATACCCGTAAAACGTAATAGCTTCTCGTAACAATATGTTTGTGCGGAAATCCATATAATTCATTTGGTTCAGTAGTTCTGAATATTTTTCTCTTTCAAAGAATACTATTTGCTTTGCGTTGACTTTCTAGGACTGCTACGTATATCATGTTACATATACAAGCTTCTAGTTTCATTAAGGTACTTACCATAGATTTACTGTGAGAAAATATATACTTACTGAGCAATATTTGAACAAAGTAAATGTTGCTGTCTGCCAAAATTGCGAACATTACATTCCTAAGTACATTTCGTGTTTTATACTTTTCAAGTGTGTGCGATATTAAATACTTTACAAAAAAGAAACCCAAAACCCATAATGTGGTACCTATAGAATCACTTCTGCAATTCTTCCGTAGGTACCTATAATATGATGACAAAAGTAAGTCACCAGAAATTTTAATGGAATGATATTAGAATTTTTCACATACATAAAATGTGATATCTAACTCCTGTGCAGTGCAGTGCAACTGTGTAATAACGGCAGAAGTATATTTATGAGAAGAGACGCATATGTATAATGTACATTATTAAAATTGAAAAGCATATTTGGGATATATATTTTAGATACTTATATATATTATAGTTGTTATATGATTGTGAATGTGTGTGTGGATTGTCTGCTTGGTTTAGTTGCGTAATGTGAAGGAATAAATATTGAATTGTACAGAAGTCAGAGGAGAATTTGATGACAGCGTTGGTAGAAACGGCGAATAGGACGATTTACGCATTGCGACAGGAGCCTCAGTCTCTACGGTCGGCTGTCTTATTAGAAAATGGGAGCGAAGGGAATTCGGTGCAGTCGGATGCGAATGGGAGCACAGACTCAAACAGTGATCGTCCAAAGGCTCTTTCAAGTTTGCAAACTTCCACACAAAGTTTCGGAGCTGGGACGGCTGCAAAATCCCTTGCGTCATGTTCGTCACGTAAAAGACTGATAAATGGTAAGAGTAAGAGACAAGATCGACATTGATCACACAACTCCTATCCAAACCATCCACCCCACCCCTATTAATTCGCTTCATGTAACCATATCTGTAGTACCTACTCACTTCAGCTATGTACCAACATATAAAGTACCTATAAGGAAAGAAAGGTATTTTGTATATTTTTTCACTTCAGTTCAAAACAAATATATTTGATCGTAATGGATCAAAGAGATATTCTAGGTGAGCGAACCCCAACGCACATTTTTTGTAATCCCATAAAATTAAAACTAAAATCGCAGACCAACGAAGTAATAAGTAGCTTATTATAATCCTTTTACTCCATTTTTCTTTCCTGCAACGGAATGTTATCTGAATGGGTTTGTGTGCTACTAGAAGAAAGTATAATCTAGCTTTCTATCATTGCCTGCTGGGATGGATGTTATGATAACTTTCAGTTTCACACTTTCCCATAAAGTATTTTTCAGATAGAGAGAAGGAATTAAACTAAAATTGTACATCCCTGGTAAAGCCAAAATGCATTATACGCTTTCCCCGTATCAGTCTCATGTATATTATTCAGTTCTAGATCAGTTTCAGGAGTAAGTCGCTTGAAGCAGATTTTTATGAAATTGAGTTAAGCGTGAAAATCTTTGTCGGAAACTAATCGATAGTTTTTTACTTGATATGTATATGCAAAACTGTTTGTTGAACGCGCAAGGGAAATTGTCGAGTGCCATTGTAAAGTAGTTTGAGATTAATTCACACACAATGAGCTTACACAGTGGGTTCAAAAGTTTGTAAAGAGCATTTAGTTTTTTTCTCATTAAACTTTCGAAGCCTATAACTATAACATAGGTAATAGGTAGGTACTAATTTCTGCCTTTATTATTATTTTTTGTTTTGTAAATGTTCTCCCATTTTGTGATGAGAGAGATTGCTGACTTTGGTTTAATTGTTTAGACGTATTATACTTTACTTTGCAGCAAAAACAGTAGGTTCTTTTTACATAACGAAAGTGTTGAATAAAGTGATGATGACATTGGTACAATTTACTATTATAATAGTATTATCTATGTATTGTTGTGAATTTTCATTTCATTTTTGTGAAATTCACATGTCCATTGGCCACAATGCTATTACATATACATAATATATACATAATAATGTTATTACACTGTACAGAATCTACTATGTAGGTATTTTGGTATGAATTGGAGACAAAATTTATTAACGTAACAAGTTTTGTATGACAAACGTATGTAATCTGAACAAACTTTTTTTATCAAGGATCTCCTTTTTAAACATTTACTGCTGCTTCATCATCTGAAATCGAAACGAAGCAGATGCGTGAAATGAAATAGTTATTTGAATCTAATTTATTAGAGTGGAAATGGAGACTCGTGTCGGAGATCCATTTGCCAATTCTCAGCTACTTGTATATTGATGTAGTAGCAGGGTGGAACTGAAAGCGCTTATAACATTGATACCAAGTCAAGATCCGACCCTTCTTTCGTAGAGGTTTGTCTTTTGAATCGGTATTCCATTATATAGGTAAGTGCATTAGAGTCAGGTGACAACTCATAGCATGAAAAAGTAGTTATCTCTGAAATAATTTATTACAATTTCTTTTTGCGATGAAACTGAGAAAATTGAATTCACCCCTTGTCTTATACTCTATACATAATGCAATCATTTCCTTTTCTTACACTCCTGCCAATATTCATTTCTGCACAACGCACCCGAAAGAAATCTTGCGTCCTATCCAAGATTTCAATCAAGGAGCCAGCTAATGTAACTCGCACCAACTTTATTAGCCTTCCTTTAAATGTGATAGCGTAACAAATGAAAATAAATTATAATATGCTTAAAACTCCGGTCCCGGTCCTTTAGCTACTTTTTCAGGTGTATATGATATAGCTTCTAGCTTGTATCTGTAGATATTCATTTTTTAAATACCTATTAATAAATGTTGCATTTAAATACCTCATACAAACCATGAGCCCTGCCAAATACTACCAATTCCACCAACACTTTTGAACGCATTCTAAGGAGATAATTGTTTTTTGTAGTTGTACCTATAGATAAATTGTGAATACAAAATAATTTATAAACATATGAATCCATATAGCGTTGTGGGATGGCGAGTCCATTAAACCAATGAGCGATATGAAATCATTGTTAATTTTTTCCAGGAAAACCGCGTGATTGCAATGAAGTTCAGATCTTGGGAAATACTGGAACCGGAATTTACAAAATTTATCCATGGGATTCTGACAAATCATTAGAAGTAAGCGAAACCCGTGTATTTCCAACAATATAGCTGTTCAAAGACTAAAATGTTCAATATTTGTACAATTGATGAGTAATGAATATGTAATTCACCAAAAATTTCTACAACACTGCTTTACTTTCACCTATATCTTTTAAGTTGTGACACAGTATTTTACTATTGTTATTTCCTTGTCGGTTTAACATTATAATAATGATGTTATTAGTCCAGTAACACGTTTCTTGTATCATGTTGTATCCTTTTTGGTTTTAGATAAGTACACTACGCGCATTACGCTCTAGTGTTCTTTACACTAGATTCTTTACATTTTACAAGTTAACACTTCCATTAATTCTACATTTTCCAAACTAAGTGCAGTCTCAGGCTTTTGTAAACGCATCGTTATAAATAAGGAAGGAAGCAAACGGCTGTTCTTCCTAACCCAATATTTACATACGTGAGTGCTCTATGCTCTGTCACTTTTCTGTAAAACTTTCTCTATTTTTGATTGCACTGTATATCTGTCCAACACTTCCTAATCTTGTATTAGCAGAATGCAGAAATGTATGCAGAGCAATGCAAACAACATCCTCTCACTTTCACAGTGACACTATTATATAACAAGCATTATCTGAGACTGACAACGATATGAATGCGATCGCAGTAGTAGATTTTATCATCGATTCTCTTTTCAAAGTCTTGAAAGGAATATAATAGTTCTAACAATATGGAAGCCCGAAACATCCATTCATAATAGTAATTGTCGTGACGTACAGATACATTAATATAAGATAGATACAGTTGGTAGTTGCATTGTTATGAAGATTGTGTGAAAATCTGTGCAAGGAGGAGTATCTATATAGTCTTCAGTTACCGGATATACTGTGCGTCACTATACGCAGAGTTTCCGCCAAGGGAGTAGGTTGACGTTGAGCCACGTTGTAAATCAAGATGTACGCAACATTACATAAGTATTCAGACGAGCTCTGTGCTTTTGCTATTACACTAAAGACTCCTTTCCCTTTGTTGTTACTGACAGTTTATTTTCTTGTAGGATCGAAAGGCTTACGTAGTTTATTTATATTTTCCGTACATAAAAGACGAATGCAATAGAGACTTTCATACTCATGGTAGTCTCAGACTCAAATAACAACTTCGTATGTACGTTATGTAAGTAAGCTTCTCATATTCCCATCATCCTATATATGTGTGTGAGTTACCCTAAGAAAGGAACAAATAATATCGCTAATGCACTGTTTTGTGTAAACAACTTTTGTATACTTACTCGAGTTGCATTGTACATTGCAGTGCTTCAACAGACGAGAAAGTATGTGACTGTATATTGTGCCATAAAAGGCTTTCGCTTTCTCTACAACGATACTGTAATTTAAGAAATAAGACCTCGTTAGACCTTCTGTTACACTTTGTACAGAACTGAGAGACTTCATATGATATTAGAATAAAGTGCTCTTGTTTCTCTATTTAATGTCGTATGAATGCAATAGGTATTTTGTGATCTGGATACGAACGGAGGTGGGTGGACTGTGATTCAAAGACGTGGAGAGAATCAAATTCATAGAGAAAATTTCTATCGCACTTGGCAAGAATATGAGGACGGCTTTGGATCTCCTTACAATCATTTCTGGATCGGTAAGACTTAACCTTTACAATGCAGTGGTTGTTTGTTGAAATAACAGGTTTAGGGGTCTGAACGTGGGTGCTCTGAAATCGCAATGACAATTATTATTGCATTCCCTCTCATGCACAATATAATACCATCAAATAATCAAACTCTGTAGAAACATTACCAATCATAAATCTATGTATTTATTAAATATATACACTATTTCCTTTGTTAAAAATAATAGGACTCTCAGGGTTAGCATCACTGACTAAATACGGAGACCAAGAATTGAGGTTGGAGCTGACTGATTGGGATGGGATTACAAGGAATGCAAACTATGCCTATTTCCGTGTGGCCAATAGTTCCGATCTGTTTCGTCTTCACATAACCGATTTTGCAGGGAATGCTGGTATGTTAATATTTTAAATTGCTTAATGTGCGCAACGAATTAGTATGCGAAAAGTAGGTGGTTGTAGATAGGCATACCTTTAATTTCTACTATATGTAGGTTCAGTCCAAATATAAATGTTGAAATAAAACGGACAATTATTGGCAATAGAATTGTTTATTAATATGATTGATCATAAAAATGGAGGCACGTGTATCTTTCGATTTTATGTGATCTTCTGTGGAAAGTCTGGATTTTCCCTCCATGTCACGATAAATCTATTTATTTGTGAAATTGTTGAAACTAATCTATCGAGACTGTCAAGTTGGTTGTGAAAAAATACTTGTGTACTCTGACAACAAAAGGTGAAGAAAAAGAAGCTTCATAATTTGCTACATTATGTGACTTTTACTTCTCATGTCATTCAGTTAGCTTTGTAAGAAAATAAAGTATTGCAGTAAATGCTGTCAGTAAGGGCGTGCCCCATTCTCTACATGACCCACATTCTGCAGGATGAGGGCAAAAGTCAACTACACCATATAATTTATACTGAGAGTAACTACGTATTTGCTACTGTATTTAATAGCGAATGAAGTACAGAAAAATTTGTAATTTTGCAGTGCTTCACTTTTTATCTGGGTTGGGTTGTGCAGTAATGTGTAGTAGCATAAATCAGCTTACACAGTAGCATGAAGCGTATAGGATGCTGTTATATAGAACACTAAGGAACAACATGAACTGAACATTACGATGCAATGAAGAGGAAGGCCGTTAATACAAATAACGTGTCATAGGGATTTAATCGGGAAGATCTGGATGGACCGCAGGCTGAAAGCTGTGAGGCATTTTCGTATAAGTAGTTTCTTTCCATTTTATATATTGTCACCATCCTGCTTTCTGAGCAAAGAGGAGAAAGTGTAGGGTAAGAGACAGCAATGTAAGTATACATTTGACTTATTAGAACTTTGGCACGATCTGTAGATTAGAGGGGACAGCAGGCTATTTCTCTGTTCGTAAAGAGTGCTTACGACAACCCACTAGGAGTTTTTACTACTGCTGCTGTAGTATTTGTATTTATGTAGAACGATACCTATAGACAATTCCCTTTCAGTAAAGATAGGTGTGTTTGTATACTAATAGTTCCATTTCCAAGTTCCATTATAGTATCTTGTGATGACCCTGAACAGATGACAAGAGTCGAGTTTTTCTTTCTTGCTTATGCACTTTTCTCAAGTCGAGTGTTTCCATTCAGTCTTTTTCTTTAGTTTGATATTGCAATGTAATAGAACGAGTTTTATGCATTACATATCAGTCCATGGGATGTATGAGCTTTCCTTGATGGGGAGCTTACTTATAGCACGACTACTACTACTCTACGCCCTTTATACTCACAACCATTGGATTCTTCCTCCTCCCTGCAGACTTTCTCGAACATTTCTTACTTGCTGGGTTTGCCAAACCATATCGTATAAGTAAGTAAGAAGTACATTTTTCTCTGTTCAGTCAGAACTGTGATGCTGAACTGACTACGAGAATGTATATCGTGATAATAGCGTGTATATGTGTCTCATCCTCAATAGTATCTTTCTTGAGAGCAATCTAAAACTCTTTCTTACAATGTCCATCAACCCACTCAATCTTGTGTGTGTCCGGTTGTCTCATGGGTCTTCGATCCACACTCAATTCCATTTTCTCAATGTGTACATTATATTTCACATTCCTACTTCAAGGATCTGTTATGTCGTATGGAGTTTTCCTTTTCGTTTTCTTCTTCCAGAAACAAACTATGGACGTGGAATAATTGTGGCTAGTTTTTGCGGATTTTTAGACAAATCTTTTATTTATTTTATCATTGTTTACACAGTGTATTTACTACGTGCTCTAGTAATATTTGGATATCGTACCTACTTATTGCGTCGATAAGATCGACTGTAGTACATTGTAGTTTTCCTGTTCGTTTATTGAAAATTGGCCTTACATATGTCGTATAGAGTTTTTCATCTGATAAAGTACGGAAAGATTATTTGCTGTACGAAAGAAACACACAATGATTTGTGTATGGCTTGTTTTCTTTGATTAGGTACATCCTGGAAATAAAGGTTCTTAAAGGTACTTGCACTGGTGAAGGAAAGGAGAATAAAAATTATTCTTTATATTATTGACTCGTAATATTGGTTTTTGTACATTTGTACATAAGTTGTGTTCAGCCGGAAAAGAATTATAAAAAAGTATTACAGCATTTTTCATTGTTCTGTTGAGTGCGGGCCAAAGTTTCTGTAGCGTAAGGTGAGGGCATTGGAGTAGAATAAGCAAGAACCGGATTCTTTTTGAATATAATTGATTTCCTAAATCAATTGTTGCTTTCTTGTTGATATTAAGAAATCGGGAGTATAAATAGTCGTTAAATGACAGATTTATAACGTGATAGCGCTAACAGCGCTATGTAGTTATGTTTTATAGAAACTTTTTGTAGCTGTTTGGCTGTACTCCAGAATAGCTTTTATTTGCAAAACAAACACGTAGGGAATGACTGGATGTGAGTTAAATAGATACAATCAAAAAATAATTTTATTTGTGAGATTGCTTAGCGGTTGCTCTCATGAATTAATACATATTTTTTCTTCCAACCAGCATTTCAATCTTTTGTATCCACGAAGTCCACAGTTTCAACGAATTCGCATTTTCGTATGCTCTTCATTCAAGTTTCCTAACTGATATTAGTATTAAATTAAGTTTCTTTGTGTTTGTTTTTGTAACTTTTGCGATACAAAAACACATGCGAAAACGATGAAAAAACTCATTTCTTGCGTCATTGGTCTGTAAGAAATGACTTGCGTTCCGACAGAATAATCAGTCTGTTACTGTTGTTGTTTTCATACGCTCCAGTCGAAAACACATACAGATACTACAGTCAATGTGGAAGAATTGGAATTTCAATCTAAATGCTGATAGCTGATGTTGCCAGTCTGTTGAGACAGACTGGACATCTGTGTACCAATGTATTAGAGTATCTAAATAGCTGAAGGTTACTATACTAAACTTCCTCTTGCTTCTGTTTTTATGATGGCCTTCGCATTCGTATACAGATGCTTTCACTTTTTACATGTAGATTCATAAATAAAATAATAACTTGGATATAACATAAAATCTATCTTACAGCCAACAGTGGCTCAAACAAATCTTTCATAATTTTGCTTCGCTCGGACAGATTTTTTTAACTGTTTAATAATGCTATATTATGTGTTGTGCAAATGATATCTATGTCTCTTTCTATTTTAGGAGATTCGATGACATATCACAATGGAATGCAATTTTCCACAAAAGATAAAGACAATGACTTAGACAAGAATGTCAACTGCGCTCAGAGATATCATGGAGCTTGGTGGTACAAAAGCTGTCATCAGGTACGTCAAAATTCTCAAAATCATTTTATAATCTCATTCATAATTATTTGTCATTTACTACAAAGAGTGCCTTCACTATGCTAATCAAAAATATCAAGTTGGAATACTTACATCCTTGTTCCTTTTGTTTCATTATACAATGTAAATAATTTTAAGCTTTAATATTAGGTGCAATAGAAGTATGCTTCTCATGTTTCATTATAATTTTTAGGTACCTGCAGGCTTTTATCTAGTACTATAACGTAAGCATAGTAAGCAAGCTGAGGTTTTGAGATGACATCAAATATACTTACCAATACCAATGTAGTAGTTGATTTTAGTTATTATATAAAAATCATTATAATATTCGACACACGGAAATGATGGAAGATGATGTATAGATGAAGGGTATAGGGTTTGGAAATAGATGCTACTGTTGTAATGAAACGAATTATATAAATATACTGACTTCTAGCATTTCGGAATAGTAATTTCAGTTTTTATTGATTTGTATCTACTTATTGTTAGAAAGTAGGTAGATATCAGTTCACTGTTAAGTAAAGTATATTAAAGCATGCAGTATTTGAACAATGATTCACTGAAGATTTCCTATTAATTTATAGAAACTTTGTACAAGCAAGCGATTGTGTATGTCGAAGGCAAACAAAGTTTTAATTATTGCTGTTGTACACAACAAACGGCTTTCGGTGGAACATTGTGTTTAACACTTTCATTAAAATTTTGGCAGCGGAGGAGCAGAGACTCTTTGAAATTGTTTTGGTGTTGTTGGCCTTTTGATGTTTGCTGTAAATACTTCGACAAGTTGAGTTTTATTAGTTCGAGCTAGCTAACATCTTTGTGCCGCGTTTGCAAACATAGGAAGCAGTTGAGTCAACATAGCTATAAAGGTCCGTATGATACGACCCTCTTTTACAATCCGTGAGCTGTGATTCTTCTTTCTTTAACGATACTACGTTGTAAATATATTGAGCAATGATAAATGACTTAAAGGAGTAAAGGGAAGAAAGGGAATCGTTATATAATGCTTAAGTAAGTATAGTATCGGTGTTGACTCTGCCTATGTCTGCTTTTGTGCTATGGTAAAATTCGTAAAATAGTTTTGTGAGAATGAGAATGCTCTGTAGGTACCCACACTATAAATGTGTATCTTCTACATTCAAGGTGTGGAAATAAATAGTAAAAAGGTCTACACATTGCGAGTTACATGGCATTTTTACGTCAAACTTACAATTGCTTTCTCGTTTTACAAGCAGAAAAAGTAATTAAAGCGTCACATCCGAAACTAGAAAATTGCTTCTAGGTAGTAAGTTCGTTATTATTTCCAACATGACCTTCCTTCTTTTGCGTGTTGGATTTACTCCTTTTAACCCTTCACTTACTATCTTGCACTATAATATCCTTTTGTACTTTATGTAACGTCCTAAACTCTTTATGTAGTAGTAATTGACCTGACATTGCAGATTGCAGATAGTAGCTAGGTGTGTCTCATTTCTCCATTCAATGAAAACATCAAAGGAAATATTTTACATAACACGGACTTCTTTTTACGTTGTAACATTAAGACTGATGTGCCTCTGCGAATAAATTCATTGTACACACAGGGGCCAAATGGCATGTTTTACTTTGTTTTTAAATAAGCTGGCTGAGTTGGCCATTTATATAGAAAACATATTGTTTCCCAATTTTTAAACTGTTAAGAGTCAGCGATACCAACTACGATGGAAGTGAGATATTATTTGCTTAAACAGCCCAAAAATGAATTACCTAAAATTTCTATATTGAATTTATTAAAGCGATTTATTCCATCCAGACCAGAGCACCAAATATTCAATACAATTTCAGTACAGCATGAAATTGCCTCCGTATTTCTTAGTGTACAAAAAGACGAATCTGCACATAATCTAAAATTTCTATATACAATGTATTATTTATTCTTCCTCATATAAAATATGTACTTGCAAACTGACACACAATCCTGCTACTCATTGTCAATCTAAAGAATGTATAGGGAGGTCAAATGAAATGAACCTAAATCTGTCGGAACTAATCAATGATTTCTGTTTCTTTCTTCTTAATTGTATTCAATTTACAGCAAATCTTATATTCTGTTTACTCTTAGAACATTTTCTTGAATACGAGATGTGATAGGCTATTCCAGTAGGTGGCCTGCATTAATTATTCCTTTGTCAAGCAAATTGCCAATAGAAATGCTTTCATTAGTGAAAGACAGTAAAAGCTCCAGTTTCCTTTATGCCACACAAGCCCGAGACATTTGGAGCAAGTCAATTAAATTGTGTGGACGTCGCTCTTAATCTTTGTACATAAAACGGCAGTAAGTAAAGCCATAATTGTGAAAGTAAATTTCTATTCATGGCAAATACTCTGCTGTTAAAATCTATTGCTTTGTTGAAGCTATTAATGATAGACGTCCACAGTATGAGTCCTTTCTAGAACATTTCACGGCTACATTTGTTGTTACTTACCAAAGCCGTAGGAGGTTTGCTTTGCCAAACATAGTAGACCTATATGCAAATGTCTACTGGAAATTATAATACTTGAGTCTTGAGTAGTTCTTAGCTACACATGCTATCACAAGACATATGTTTATCCGTAAATACAATTTGCATGGTTCTTACTTCAGATTTCAATCCGTTAAAGTAAATGTGTAGAATTCCATGACTTCATGCTTGGCTTATTTTCTCGAAAACCTTGCACAGCTATAAACTTGTAGAACAATGTTATAAAAAGAATTTTTACAAGCTTAATACGAATACTATTGTATGTACACAGAAATGATGGCAAAATCTTTTCATTTAGAAGTTTCGTTAACAAATTGTGATTGCTTCATGAATTTAAACTTTTATGTTTGCTCTCTCCTGATGTGTGTATGTGTCTTGTCTTGTGAATTTAATTTGTAGTTTTTTAAAGAGAAATATATTTTATGTGCAAACATTTGTTAAAGCTGCATTAGATGTTCACAACTGTCAAGGGTATGTATGTATAACAACGTTAAAAAGTCATCCTCATGGCAGAAAATATCAGTTTGTCTTCAGTACATTGCCATTATAGTATATTCCACTTCTAATTGAAATTCTGGAGCAGAGCTCAATACCAGTTCAAACGACAGCTCACTTTTTATAGTCCAATTGTTCGTAAGGCCACAAATCCGATGTGAATGTACAAACAAAGTAGGCTCGCCGTGTGTATACGTGTGGTCGCTTTCTTCTACTTCTTCTCATGTGAAGTGGTGGTTCACTTACTCCAAGTTTTTTGTATTTTCTCAATGTGCAGTTCAGGTTCGAGAGTCTCACTCGCTCAGGATTTATTTTCTACCAGTTTTGCTTAGAGTTTGACTTCTCAAGGTTGTGCGAGTGAAACAAGAGAGAAAGTTGCGTGAAACTGACAGGGTTCCAGATTCCGTTGTAAAATGTGGAGAAAATTTCAAGTCAGAATTTCTCTGTCAGATTGTTCCGCCTAGGGACAATTGAATTTCATGCTTTCTCTGGAGATGACATCGAAACGACTGTTTTTTGTTTGCAGATGAGCAATGTTTTCAATACACATTCTAAAGTTTTTCAATCCGACTTTGTTTAGGCGTACATAGTCTTGGAAGATCAGAATGTGGAATGCAGCTTGTCATATTCTAAGAAATTTGAGTTCATGAAGATTCATACAAGAATATTTAATTATTTTATCAACTTGAGACCAGACTAGACCCTTGTTTACGCAATATGCTTTGTACGCGTTTCACTTAACAAAAAAATGATAACTTCCAACTAAACTTAAAGTTAACTTCAAATTAGTTTTTGGCTCAATATTAAAATTATTGTCCGGAAAGATGAAAGAAAAATGGGACATGTTGTGTATATTTTCGCAATGTTCATTCTCTTTCCATTTTCTAACCAGGTTTCA
Source organism: Pogonognathellus flavescens (assembly GCA_019776165.1). Classification (NCBI taxonomy): domain Eukaryota; kingdom Metazoa; phylum Arthropoda; class Collembola; order Entomobryomorpha; family Tomoceridae; genus Pogonognathellus; species Pogonognathellus flavescens. The sequence continues at coordinate 11,592 of JABASD010000922.1, read as the reverse complement.
TTTTAGAGACTTCAAACATACATTTCTACTTTTGCATGTTTTAGTGTGTTCCAAGGTAGTAAAAGCGATGTCACATTAATAAAGACTGTCCTGAGTTATTTAGCGTGAGAACAAAGACGATGGAGTATGAAAGTTTACAGCGCTTTTACATAAATCAGAGTGACTGTTGTGAGTGGATCAAAGTACCTTAATATATTTGTAGGGTTACTTTCAGTTTCTTTCCAAGGTAATAGTAATATGTATAATATAACTTGGACCTTGGGAACATAAGTATATGAATATATAAGAAAAAAGAAGTCATAGAAAGGTGCAACTTTTTTCACTTTCGTGTGTAGGTGTAGCACATGATAATATTACACCTACACCAAGATTCCATACCGCAATAGGCGTATTACTTATAGGTACAACTGAAAGGAATTAAATAATACATTACTAAAGAAAGACGCGAGGAAAATGAGATTTTAGAATAGAATGTGCAAGGAATATTTTGTTTAGTTACATTTGTGGTTCTGTAGCACAATGCCATATTGGCACAGTAGCAGTAACACTTTTGCAGTCTCCAGGTTTGTTTCGTTCCAATATTATGAGACAACAAAACTCGAATAAAAACAACCGCAACTAATGGTCCGAACATTCAGTGTGTATACCTTGAAACATGAGAATATGTTCATGGTGCTGCATATTTACTGTTAACGTAAATGTGGCATGTATCTACAATGTCTATACACTTTATGCTTTATATAGCATTCTGCATGCGTATAAGGAAATGGATAAGTAGTCGTAGCTTGCAATTTTAATTATTCCCATTCCTTACACACTCTGTAATTAGAGACTCCCGTTCTGTTTATGTAAGTAGCACACAATGTAAAACTAACAAACCAAGTCTAGGAGATGAGAAGATGTATAAGAAATTGTAGAGCTTATTCAGGCATATTGTAATATTATCCATTTGTATTTATTATACTCGAAACTCCTTACTAAGAAATGTTTGCTAAATTTTCAGGGAAGTTACTTTACAAAAACAATAATATTATTGCAATCTGAAGTTCTAGCATGTAAACAGCTTTATACGTAGATAAACATGTAATGCCAGTGCATACTTACCAAAGTAAGTAAATCAGCTAGTATTACATTTATGTACTTATAAATACCAATATGTAGGTAGTATCTATGCAAATTTATTTCCTTATGGTGAGCACGCTAATAATCCAATGTTTGCATTTACATGGTACATGTTATTATGTGACTGCAAATGTTACTCACGTCTGTTTTGTTCATTTCATACCTTTGAGACTATTTCTCACACATCGTAGCATCCAGATCTGTGTGTCAAATGACAATGAGATATGTACTTGTATTTGTGGATAATATTTTGAAGTTTACATTTGGTTCAGTTCATAGTGTGTTGTCACACAGATGATTTTCTGTGTATGTGGGACGATGTGCTGCATGAAATATGGAGGGGACTCCTCTTATTTATACACGGAGTCAGTTTGTTAACATGCACGGCTGGCCTCTTATGGGTCTTGTTACGGTTCAAGGTCTCTGATGTTCCGTGAGAGTCAGCAGCACATTTTTTGCTGATATAAATGAGAATTAAGAATCCTCAAGGTTGCATTTATCAGCTGGGGCGGTATATTATCGTCTCTGAATAATCCCAGTCTTTCATATCTGTTAGGGAAGACTCACAATAAATAATATGTCTTAATTCCATAAAGGTTTTCTCTATCTTGCCACATTGGTAAATATTTATTGAAGATAATAATACTGAGTTGCATAGAGGATTTAAAAAATTATCAAGAAAATATCCATTAAAGTGAGTGACAAAATGATGTCTATGAACACTAAGCAGAACTTTGAGACTAAACTTGGACAGACGGATTTGGTAATTCTTTATTTCAAATTAAATCAATGTATTATATTACTCTGTTTACATACAATTGAGAAATTAATTATCATATGATTATTGTGGGTATACCATTGCCAATAATCGCGACATTGTCAGAGTTTATACTTAATTTTATTTTTACAGTCTCCCACTTGCAAAATTATTTATGACTGGGATATTAGGGACTTTGATTGCATTTGTCCACCGTCTCCAGTTGGTCCTAGACATAGTTTCGAAAAGTTGAAGTCACAAGCTTTCATTGCTGGATTGGAAATAGGAAAAAAATCTAAATGGTAAAAAGTCCACATAACACTACTAATACAATTTATATTCCTGCTAGATATTAATATTACCTACGTACTGTATCTGTACATACCTAGAAAAGCTTTCAGTTGTATATTTTTTTATTTGTATACAAAGGCATGCTGAAATCGAAGGAAGACCAAACGATGGTTGGTTGTACAGTGATATAGTTTTGGAAGAATTTCAAGCTGGTCAATTCGAAAAAATTTGTTGTCGCTACATATTCTCACTGCTACTTCAAGACGACAACGTGCTTACGAAAAATTGTATGAAAACTTTGTAAGCAGTTGGTAGAATCCATTGCCAAATGTTACACTCTTCTTTACATGATATCGACTGCAGTGTTCACGTTTTCCCTATTTCAAAATGTTCTATTGATTTTTCAGCTCAATACTTGGTATTGAACACATTAGGGCAGCATGCGGGAAGTCAAGCTATAATTTCTATCCGAGGTCTATGGGAAAACAAACAAAAATGCCTTGTCGGGAATACTTTACGTTGCCGCATCGAGCTAGAGATAATCGGGGATAGAGTCACTGTGCCGAAACTTATAACTATGATACCTACGTCTTCCGGGATTGAATTTGGTTCTTATCAACTGGAAAAAGATTTCAGCAATTTATTACTAAGCACAGATAGCTCCGATATCATCATCGAATGTGGAGACAAGGTCATCCATGCCCACAAATTAATTCTCTGTGGTAGGTAAATACCCGTTTACCTGCAGAATATAATATTCCGCGTATCTTTTGTATGCATAGCTTTATTGCATTACGTACATGGAAGTAATATCTAATGTATTCTTATTTACATAATTCTCATGCGGGGTTTAGCAAGAAGTTCTGTTTTCAAGGCTATGTTTGAACATTGTATGAAAGAATCGATTTCCAACAGAATTGTCGTCGAGGATTTTGATCCAGAAATAATAGAAATTCTCATTCAATACATATACACGGCAAAACTTGTAGATTTGACAAACTCTGAAGTCATAGCTGGAGTAATACAAGCGGCCGACAAGTATCAGTTGATTGAATTGAAGAACCACTGTTTCCAGCAGTTCTCCCGGTGCATTATTGACGAATATGTTGGCTGCATGTGTGTTTTGGCTTATTTGCTTAATGCGGATGATTATGTGAAAACAGTGATAGAAAACTATTGCCAAACGTATGTTCACTTACTTTTATCTTTGTATGACTCATTGTACCTTAATATGATAGTTTGTATGCAAAATAATGCTATATAAGTAATCTCATGTGGTAATGTGTATTGTTTACATTTAGAAATTGGAAAACACTGCTGAAAAATGCGGACTTCAAAAAATTAGTCTTCAAATATCCAGCAGCATTTTTTGGAGACTGTTAACAAGCGAATTTAATCAAACAATTCTTATGATTCTCAAATATATAACAATAATATGAAGTATTAATATTAACACATGTTATATAGCACTTCATTAGTATTATGACAATATTATCGTAACATGACAATAATTTATAATAATTTTTTATTAAACCTGTGTATAGTTAATCGCAGTTCCTATTTAAAAATGTATCAAATGACGATGCTACTAATTTTGCATACATTTTAAATATATCATTTACACGTTTTCTTTGACTAAATTCCTGACATTTTTATTGTGTCGATGTAACTAGATTAAATATTTACAATAGCATGAGCAGATATTACGTTTCAAAGTTCGTCCCGTTATTGTGAATTTATGTGGTATCAGTGGTATGGTATACCTATAACATACAATTTTGATAATAATTTTCACTAAATGAATTTCAATATGTTTTAGACTAATTAGTTATAAGCCTAAACTGCAATAAAGCATGCATTATTATTGAGAAGATGCATCTATGTGTAAAGTAACCCAGCAAAGGGTTTAATTATCCCAGGAGGAATGTCTTTACATTAGGGAAGTAATGCATTACAAATACACAGAGAAAGATTTGAAACATGGAGTAGCTATGTGCAGGTTGTGTAGAAGCAGAGGATTTTTGTTGTTGAGCAGTTTTGTAAATATCTTCTCGAATTTCTTCATCTTCCTGCTCATTAAATGTGAGAAATTGATTTTGCGGAAGAACACAGTTTTTAGTAATGTTATTGTACACATGTATTGAGTCTAAGCAGTCACACACGTTGTGAACGCAACGTAATTGCCGGAAATCATTGCACAACGTACTTATTGATTGACGGTCAGTGGAGAACCTGGAAGTACGGACGTACACACACGGCTGGCCAAAATCAAGATAGCACTTTCCATTTTCTCCACTGCTGTATCCGTTTTGGCAATCACATTTTCCGCCAACGCATTCGGCATTATTGACACAGCTCTCAGAAGAATCGCATGGTTTTCCTACTAACCTTAAACACTGATTCCTCGTTTCATCAAACGCTTCATAGGAAGGATTGTGACAAAGACACATTCCATCCACACATTTGAAGTTTTCATGGCACGGGGAGTTGTGGCAACTCGTTCCATTACTTGGTAGACAGGTTCTACTATTACTAGACAAGATGTATCCCTTTTTGCATTGACATCGTTTATTCGTATATGGGGGCAGCTTTTCAATAGGAACTATTCTAATGTTATTGTCAGTTTTTGAACACAAAGAATTATTTGTACATAAGGTGTCAGTTGTACACTTTCCTTCGGCGTAAGAAAGACATGCCATCTTGTTTGGGTCGTACCATTGATTTTTTGATCCGAATGAACACTCACAAGTTCCATTGATGCATTCCATTGCACCCTTTTTGTCGCACGGCCTGTCAGCACCACAACTTTCCTTGTATTTTGCAGATGTAATACAAAAGTCATTTTGGCTTCCGTAACCTTTGTCGCATTCGCAATAGCTTAACGTGCAACTAGCATTTGGTACGCACAAACTGCGATTTCTTCCATTACGTCCGCAAGGAAAACCTGCCTTCCCCAGACATTTTTGTCTCGAACTATCCATAACTTGTGTTTCCGGATTGCAATGTACCTGACAGGTTCCATTTATGCATTTCAGTTGATTAGCTTCCTCGCAGTCATCTTCAGGTTCATGATATTGGTCCGTGATGCTTCTTTTGTACCTATGATCATGAAGTGTCCAAGATTCTAATTCCTGCTCGTCATCTTCTCCTTCATAACTATCTTCGATGTTGTTGTCATGCTCCGAGTCTGGCGAGGAAATGATTCTACAGGGGGCATTCAGAGATTTTTTCAACACACCGACAGCACAGGTGTGTGGAAGAGTTTTCATGATTGTCAATGTAAGTAGAAGAAGGGCTGGACTCATTTTCGATCTGAAAAAGAATAGCAACTTAAACTCGGTTACTCCTGAAGCGATATTAATTAGAAATAAAATACTTTCAATATCTTACAGTATAGTTAAGTTTTGAGTGAGGAAAGAATAAATAGGTGTACACAGAAAAATCGGTGAATGCACACTCTGTACATCAATCGTCCACTTAAAAGTTTTACTTCATCAGCTCCTGCTCGTCTTTACCATGAGAAAGTTTTGACTCAGTTTAGTGATGTAATTATCTTCCAGCTTAGTTATCGTCGTTTCATACTTCCTGGTCATGCTACGTTTCTTCACTATTTTTGTATGACTATAGTGGTTAACCTCTATATAAGTTGTACACATTTTTAAAGCTATAGGGTTAGTGAATATCTATAAATGAAGTTCCATATTCACGAAATATAGTATCTGAAGAACCTAAACGTTAAATAGTCATCATAACCATCCTAATATGTAACAACTACTTCACTAACGAAGTTACCAATAAAAATACTGTATTTAGCATAGCAAAGTTATATCCGACAACCGCAATTGCTAAAACCATTGCTACATAGCTTTCAGTTTTCTTCTTATTACAGATATATGCTATATATGGAGCATTACTGATAAAAGGACGGACTTTATTTTCATCTTGTGAACTGTTTTTTCACAGTTTTATGACTTACATTTAGATAAGACAGGAAAAGATTTTTTGCGGTGCATGCTTTTCTTATATGTAGAATAGTGTCGTATAAGTGTTATCCTCCCGCTTTGGTTATATTTATAAATACATTTGGTATACTTACATGTATGACTGTTTGACATACTATTTTTTTAAAGTTGACACTTTTCCGCTCCACATATTATTGCGTCACTTTATTATGTGCAAGTTGTCTTATCATTATGAATGTTATATTGCGGCAGAAACTTAACCCGTTTAATTTAGTTTTCTCCGTTAAGTTTTGTTTGCGGATTGTACAATCATGTTCATTTAACCATTGTCAAATCTGGAATATTACTAGAACTCATTCAAGGACTAACTAATTTTTACAAACCTTATCTATTAGGTAAGTAGCATTTGTGAGCAGTAGAAATTAATTGTGGTTTCAGACAAACGTTGGAACATACATAATTACAATCAATGTAACTAGCAGTGACATTTGAACTTCCCTAACTTCAAAACGATAATTCCTGTTAGTGAACATTTGGCCTTATGGCAATAAGCACACATCTATGAAATAAATTCGTATCGTTTTATAGATTTTTATACACATACTTAAGGGGACCAATTCTTCTATAAAAATGAAATGCATAGTTGTGGGTAGTTATAGGTACGTATATTGAATTGAGAATGCTTTTCATCCATTGACCTCAAATGTAGCTCAAGATGGCATTTTCTTACTAATCTATGTAGGTGTATGTATAAGTAGTATGCTATAGGTGTATAGAAAATTAAATTGCTATGCTGATCATGCAATGTTGCTATTCAGTATGTGAACTGCGAGTAAATCTGGTAGCACGTGTAGGTAAATGCTAGGTATGTAAATGGAAACAATGATGGACGATGATTGTAGAATGGTCGAAATGAAAGTGAAATAGGACTCCCACTCAAACAATGAATATAAAGCATTAGAGTGATAACCTACTTGACATTAAGAGCTTTTGATTGTAGTACAAGTGTTTATTTGCCTTGACTTGGTGAAATTAACCTTTGGTTGATTCTGCACGAAAGGCTGTATTGAGCTTCCTGGTTTAAAATGTTGGAAGTAGGTACTACAAGCCAGAAGAGAGCTTTAGACTCCCGGGTACAAGTGGTAATCGACGTAGAATGAACAATCATAAATCTCCACCAGGAACTTCTTGTAAGGTTATAGAACAGGGACATATAAACTGCCTAGTTTAATGACCATGGATTGTTGGGGAAAGTAGGTTGGTGGTGGGTCCTTGTTGGCATCTGCAGTAAGTGTAGGAAATGAGAAATTTTGCACGGGGATAAAGTTTTGTGTGCGTGTGAAAAGAAGCTCCGTGATAAGAATACGAGAGAAAGTGTAAAATGGATAGCAACATGGAAAGTTATTTTGGCCTTGGCAAAGTAGACGACGCGGACGCTACGAAGGCATTAGGGAAAATAGGTTGGAGATAGTATTTTGAAATTCAAGAGTTCGCATTCAAATTCACGGGAGTACGGATGAACATGCAACAGAAACTCAAAAATATTGTAAAAACTCTTCCTTTTCTCTACCACCACCTCTTTCTCATTCCTCAGTGTATGTGAGCATGATTAAAATGGGTTATGTTTATGTATGGTAATAACCTGTTAGAAAATGTTGCATGCGGTAATGCCAAATATATTACTCCTCCTTCCTCCACATAATATTATCTAACTATTCCATTTCCCTGAGTAGTGACTATTAATACAGTAAATACTTAGAGCTATACCGACCCTTAAAAGTTATAAAGGCCAAAGAAAATTGCCTATACATTTATTTCGATACTTTCAAGTTCATGTTCAATTTAGAAAACAATTCTTACATCATTCCCATGTTCACATGTGTGTAGGTAACAACCACAACTAAAGGGTAACTCGGAGTGTAATAATTAGTAATTAGCATTATTGTGAAGTCTCAAGTTGTGTTTACACAATCAAAACGCAATTATTTATAATATTATACTTTACTTACACTTGAGTGTCGTAAGTAAAGAACTGCGTAGTTTCGCTTCAAGAACTGACTAAGTATACCTACTTGAGTAGGTAGGCAAAGCATGCCGCATTTTTGAATGTGCTACTAACAGTAACATACAAATTACTACTCGCATCATTGGTGCCTACCTAAAGTACCTAGGTATTTCATTTTTTTTTCGCGTAATATTTACTCCTGGCATAAAGTGAAGTGTACTATGATGTTGGTGAAAAAGTGTTTTACATTCAAGGCTAGTGTGGTAGTATACTAAAAATGGCACAAGCATACTATCAGCTTCAGTTTTGTGTATGGGTTGACAATACATCGTTGGCAGTTGTTGAGATACGAACATAATAATGCACACATGCATTTTCCTTGACATTACTTGTAAAAGATATAAGGGAGGTGGTGAACACGGAATGGAAGTAGTGAGAAAATCTGTCAAAACTGTGAAAGCTTATGATAAGGGCATAAAAGCTCATTCGAATTCTCACATGATATCATTTTGCTTCTATCTGTAAACCACAACCCCAATTTGGGGTTCAGTCCAGAGCTGGAATCGGTGTTGGTGGATGGGTTGAGCAAAGGCATTTATAACTAACACACTCTAGTCTCTACAGAATATCTCACACATGCAATAGAAGTACAGCAACACAAGCATCGAGATGCAGAATTCTTGTTCATAACCATAGATCTTGAGTAATGCAAGTCTCGGTGGATTTTCAGCAGTGTGTATGTAGGAGGAACTATACAGTAGATATGTTTCCTCCGCTTTGCTTATCACCATCACCATGAATTACTTTACATTACGTTGCCAAGCATTCTATCACACTTCACACAGATTGCCTTACTTCATTTTACATTGATATACAGAAAAGAGGCTAGCCCGTTTCCTCTTTCCGCACTATCTGCCACATCCATCCTCAATCATTTCTTATGGTCCCTGTGGGCCACAATCTTCTTTTTGTACGTTGAATACCTTTCCACAATTTTTCTGCACTCTTTTCTTCATGAAAATAAACCATTGTAAACGAATGTAAAAACGTAGCGGAAGAATACACAATTACACAAGTTATACAAATTTATTGTATTGTTAACTAATAGAGTTTGAACGAATTAGGTTAATTAATTCTCGAGATAGCTCTGTGACAGATAGACAGACAGGCAAACAGAACTTCACTCGACTTAATATAGGATGTCACCGATTCATCCCATTTTTCAACCTGATCTTCGTTCTCAGAGAAATGAGAAGTTTAAATGAATTATCTTAATCCATTCGAGAGTTTATAACGCTCACAGACAGACGGACAGACGTAGACAGTAGCTACCATTGTTATAAGGTAGCTTCCGCTACTTAATATACAGAAACAACACTACTGCGAAATATTCCATCTATATGCACTTTAGGACTATTTCAAGCAAAACGTGCATGTTAGGAAGTACTTATGATATATTTTAAGTTTACTTAGCATATATGATATAGCAGACTATGCGACCTTCCTTAAAGCAAGTATTGGGGCAATGCAATGCATAACCGCGATGTGTGTAAATGTTTATATAACCTAAAAATAAAAATGGTACATGTCAGGTTCATCGGATCATTAAGCTTACTAACAATAAGTCAGTCAGGTTTGCCATGGGATTCTCTTTAACAAATGATCATTTGTAAAACACGTTACAATAAGTGGTATACCGCTGCATTGCCTTTAAGAATACTATACAATATTTATGGTACTGCATTAAATACCAACTCCTGGTGTATTTACCAAGGAAAATGATTGATTATGTAGGTCTTTACCAAACTCCGCTGTTACTAACGTCGTATTATTATTTAATATCGTTTTGATGATGATGCAGTACAATTAGTAATCAATAACTGCTTTTCATTTGTACTTTATACATAGTCGAACCTGAATGGAGTCTACATGGAGAATAAAGGAAAGCATGAAACTTATGCAACTGGGATCAACTGGTACTCTTGGCACGGTTATTACTATTCTCTAAAAAGAGTGGAGATGAAAATTCGAAATCGACATCTATCCAAATGAAGTTCCATATTTCGTTCGAGATTGACGAGAGCTTTAAACGAAGTTTGAAGTGCCTTACATGTTTTGTTCGCAGTAATGCAAAATATACTCTCAAGCTAAGCATGTCAAATTTTTGAAGATGTAGATAGTTGATTATTGCGTACATAACTATATTAAGTGTTTTTGAGTTGAGTTAATAATTATTGGAATTCTGAGTAAAGAATATATTATTATAGTTAAAAATCATACCGATATTGCGACATGACCTACCCAAATGTATAAAGATGACATTGAAATTTGGTTGCACTTAAGCTCAACTATAAACTTATTATTATACCTATGAAACTAAAATCAATGAGAAATCCCAACTCATATAACTCATTCATGCATGCTGCATTTGCATTGTACAAACATTTCAATGTTAGTGCAGTTATATCAATACTAGAGTTTTAAAACGTACAAATAAAAAAACGAATATCTCAATAAACTCCAAAACTGTATACAGGTGAAATAAAATTGGAAGATTTTTCATTTCTTAACATTCATAAACTTAATTACGGTTCATCCGAATAAGAATTAATAAGCTAATTGCGAAAAAATTATTCTTAAGTACAACTTTTGTATTTAAAAGAGTTTTTTGCAAGTTGTCCCAAAGTGTAAAAATCGCTGAATGCGGGATTGAAAGTTTTGCTTCAAAAAATGATTTTGCGGTCTTAAAAATTCGTGTAAATGTAAATGTAGTAAAACAGCCCAAATGCCAGGATGTTTTTTCACTTTGAGAGAGCGTAACAGTTTTTACATTCAATAAATCATAGCATAGCTCTTTAAATGCGCAACATTCTCTACAAACTGTGTATAAAAGCTTGTTACGATTTGCAATGCAAAATGTCTTAACAAGAAGATTTGTTTATGGGACATTAAGAACAGGTAGTACTGAGATTTTTTTATGTAAGGTAATCTTTAATCTGAAGAGATTTTGCCACTGCGAGTTAGGGTATATATAAGCAAGAATAACTTCAATTAATATACTCACAAACTCTCGTGATGACTCATTCATGAATAACCATATTATGTGCGGCAGCATTTTTAGTTGCACAGATAATGAGGTTACATAAGGCTCATTAACAACATTTTTATGCTCGCGTTGTTTTTGTACTTGGCCTTTAAACCTAAATTGCATTTCCATTTCAGACTCCAATCCAATCTAAGAATATGCCACGAATTTTATTTTCTCCGTCAGCCGTCTCTAATTTGATCCGCACAGATCTTAGAAATTCGTACGGTTTAAATCACACAGCTTAATGTTAAGGCTGGGCTTATAGGTAGCAGGTGGGGCGTTTCGGTCCATACCCTTCCTATGTATTCTGCGATTCCATTTTCAGGCCACAGCTTTTGACCGATTTCTTTCAAACTTTTATAGAATA
>JABASD010000921.1:0-53202 GCA_019776165.1 Pogonognathellus flavescens | reverse complement strand
CAAGTCTCCAGAAATGGAAACCTTAGAAGGCTTCCATAAATGGAAGCGGCTTCCAGAAATGGAGACTTGGCTGGGACTGACAATTCTATAAATATTATTATGATCATTAACACCAGTATTACTAGGTAGGTAGGTAGGTAGTAGGTATAATATATTTTAATAGTACACCTAGTTTATAAATCTTTTGCTTGTATCAAATGACCCTGGGTACTTGGTATTGTCATTTGCCATTCATAAGCTACAAATGCCATATTATGACAGTAAATAGTATAGGAAAATTACGTTAACAAACAATGGATATAAAATACATTAACAATCACTTTTTACTCACAATCACAATATAGGAACGAACTAATGTATGTAGGTATATAATATATAGATTATATTTTATTAGGTAAATATTTTGGCATTTATAATACTAATAATAATATAGAGCATATAATATTAGTATATGAACGTAATGTGCCTGCCTACTGTTATTTCCCCATGAATCACGATGCATAGAAATCGATTCATCAAAATGATTTATATCATAGCACAAATAAAAAATATGGTTGTAAGCGGTAGCTTCTGTTGAAGAGGGATGAGAGTATCAGTAAATCAATAATAGTATTACTATAGATTTGTAGAGTGGAAAATTAACAAGGAATATTTTTCTGTAAATATGGAAATTAAATGGTTAATATTGATGCTTGTTCATGTTCCAAATAACACCTGCACCTGTTTAACAATAAATGGAAATGTTATTCGTGTTGACTGGTTTAGGAATCTACTATTTAGGAATCTAATAATTATGTATAGTATAGTTAGTAAATGATATTATGTCCACCTAGCACAATATTGTTTAGCGATTGGAAGTTTTAGTAGCATTTAGTGTACATAAACATGACAAATAGATTATATGTATTATGTTCTTGAATTAATGAAATAAATTAGAATTAGCAAGAACCTACACGTATGTTAGCCATAGAACTAGAAAGAGCCACTGCTGCTATATGCAGTGAATATAGTAGTAGCTCTTTCTAATTCTATGATGTTAGCATGCTTAACTTAAAAAATTTCAATGTAAAGAATATGTATGCGCAATGTTAAACTGTTAAGAAATTAAGACTTTTATTCTGAAAAAAGAATTTATTTCCGTTTACTTGTGGAACCTGTTGTTCCAACAGAAATACTTTGTACAAAATCTTTTCTTTGTTGGTCAAGCAAATCTTCTAAATGTATAATACGAAAACTGGACTTTTCTAATTGCTTCTGCAGCTCCAGAAGCGTCTCCTCTTTCCTCAATAAAGCTTGTTTGACTCTCAAACCCACCTTTTCCAATTCTGCGTCTTTCTCATTCCGAATTTTGTCTATTTCCATTTGGTGATGTTCTAATTCTAACTTGTGTTTAGACTGAAGTTCTATAACACTTGATTTCACTGCACGACAATCATTTTCCAACGATTCGATTTGAGATGCGAATTCTCGTCTGATGACAGAAGTTAAATTGGCACGTTCCTCTAGCATTTTCATATTAGACTCTTGCAGTTCATTATTCGATTTTTCTTTGAGGCTCAGAGTAGTTCTAAGCGAAAATATTTCCTCATCTTTTACTAATAATTCGGTCTTTGCTTGACTTAACCGTGTTTTTAAATCTCTCTCCGATTTTTCCAATTCTTCTAATTCGTTGTGGAATTTTTCTTGCAGCCTCCTGAAAAAAATGTGAAAATAAAATAATTTACTTGCAACTTATTTCACATAGGTCTGAGGTAGCTTCGCTTACCGCGATGTTATACATAAATCATATATTACGTAATTAAAAAAAAATTCTAACTTTATTCTGCTCTCAGTTGCTTCTTCATCGTCCATTCTTAATTTATCGAATTCGTCTCGAAGTTTCTTTTCTCTTTCTCGTATTTCACGTTCTTTTTCCATTCGAGCTGCTTCACTAACTTGAGACTCTTTATCGGCCACGGCTTGTTCGAGCTTCTTATTGTAATTGCTGACCCAGTTTTCTTTTTGAGCTTCATGGATATCTTTCAAGCTTTTCAACTCACTTTCATGTCGCCGATCAATGCTGGCTATTTTTGCATCGTATTCTTGCTGCAAATTTTCTATTTCGACTTCACCTTTGATCTGAGCTTTGCGAATGTTTTCTTGCATCGAGTCTTTTAATTTTATTTCGTCGCAAGCAAATCGCTCTCGTTCATCATTCATTTCGTTGACCATTCGTCGTTTTTGAGACTCAAACTCTTCTTCTCGTTGTTTCAATTCAGAATCGAACCGCTTGTTAACTAATTCTCGTTCTCGACGACAAGCTTCTTCTTTTTCTTTAATGAATTGATCACGAAGATCTTGCAACTGCATATTGTGCTTTCGTTGATACCGATCTTCTGCTTCCCTCAACTCATCCGTATGCCAAGCTCGCATTTCACTCATTTCTTGCTGGTGTCGTTGAATAATTCGTTGAACTTCCGGCTCTAATCCTTTGACAGTCATATCCTACCATGATAAATACTTATTACTATTAATATGAGCTTGGAAAGAAAAACGGCGACATGAACATCTTTGCTCTTGCAAATGAATTTAAGTGTCAAAAAAGTTTTCTTACTCGAATTTCCTGAGTTTTACTTCCAACCCATTTTTGTTTCTTTATGCTCTCAGAATTCTGTTGGATTTTACGTATTCTTTTTATTTCTTCCAAATGCTTTTCCTGTAAAGAACGAATTTGCTCTTGATACTTCTGTTCATTTTCCTTTGAGTCTCTTAAAATCTTTTCGCATTTATCTTGCAGGCAGCGTTTTTCAGCAATGAGTTGATCGACAAATGTCTGATGCCTGGATAAAGCCATTTCGAATTCTTCCTGCTGTAGTTTTAACCTTTTCTTCAAATCTCTTTCGGAACTCCTGTATAAATATAATAAATACAGTAATTAAAACATGCTAATATGCATTTATTAGTACTATATAATGTGAAATATCTTGCAAATACACACCTACAGTAATAACGAATTTGTATACTTACTTTAAGTTGCGGACATTGAGTTCTCGTTGATTTATCAAGGTTTCCTCCAGCAAATTGATATTGTGCTGAGTCTCGTCCAGTTTCCTTTCTAGAATGATTACTTCTCTAGCCAATTCCACAGAACCTTTACGGATCAATGTGTCCATTCTGCAACGCCATAATCATATCAATTAAAAATATTATTTTGTCAAAAAAATTCTTACTTTGTTTGCCAAAATGTACAAAAACACCACGCATATTTCCTTACTCTGCAATATATTCCCTTCTATCCATGTCAATGCTATTTGTATGAAAAAATCCATGCAAACTAAAATTCCTAATACCAGAACCGGTTGCTATCAAGCTCCATACAATACTAAACAGTGGTTACGTTTTAGTTCTAAAGGTTTTTTTGTCAATAATGCCACGAGTGGTATTTGCAGTCAATATGAGATTTGCTACAGCTTTTACTCTGCGGGAATGACCAAACATGTCAAATAGCATGCGATTGTGAGTAGGCTCTCTCGGGAGACATTAATACAAAGGTAACTCTGTATCTAACAGTCAAGGAACGCAATAAAAACGAATCAAAAGGAAACCTAGGTTATATATTTAATGTACCATAACACAATATAAATACTATGTAGGCTGAACTGTAGGTGTTCGTAGTAGCGTTTGATTTACAACTACCCACGTGCATATAAGTACGACTCTAAAGTGTATGGTATGTATTGTATCGATTTATATCCTTTAGTAATCAAGTAACAGTTTTTATTTCAGTCCAAGCAGGTTGGCACTGACTTAATTGTATCCGCGGACTAGGCTGATGTAAGTTAACGATAGCAAAAGGGAAAGGTGTACGTAAAAGTGAAAGTGGAATTCCTGGTCAATCAATACATTTTTTATACATGATGCCAGGATGGTGATGGAAAGCGGTCTTAACTTTCACAAGAAGAATGCGTAGAAAACATGAAAGGTTTCTATTGGTGTAGGTACTTATTGTTTGTTAATTACGTTTGTAGAGGAAGTCCTGTATTTCCTTTTCTTGTGGAAGGGTGACCCATTGTAGTAGTGGAGTTATTTGTACCTGCGCAACAATCCGTAACACTCTGTTGTCCAGTTATTCTGGGAGATTGGTCGAATTTTAGTGTAAACAAAGTTTCTCGGTCGGATTTTTCGATTTCGTCCAAAAATGAAAATAAACTCCTAGAAATAAACGGATTTTTTATTAAATGCCATAAACTAACTAATTGCCACAACAGTACCGCATACTGGATTTGGTTCAAGGAACGATCATGACTAAAATGACATGTAAACACTTTAGAAAATAAAGGTTTCCAAAATGTTTTTGAATAAACGTCTCATGAATCATTCCTTTCTGTCTGCACTACTGATATATATATATAATATAACAAGAAAATTAAATCTATACTAGCATTCCTCCCTTCAAGACAATATTTCATTAGTTTTAATCAAATTAAAACGAATTCAAGATTTTGAAATGGGTTTGGAGCGGTTTGGGATCGGCTCAGTGACAAAAATGGACAAATTTAAGGTCACAAATTTTTTGTCGAATAACCTCTTTTTGGGAATTTGGGGGTGGAAGTTCAAATCCATGCGTAGATACGCCATTGATCTTGATAGCTTAAAGATATAGTTTTTTTAAATACAATTATTAGTAATTCAAATGAAAAAGTATTCTTACTTAGTTTTCTGATCTGCACTTTCCCAGGTCTGATCGAAGCTGCCTTTATTTGCGTAAGGCACATTATCAGTTTTGGTTGGGACGAAAGTAAAGCTCTCGTTTACTCTTTCACCTGTAACACTGACAGATTTTTGAGATCTGGCAGACAAACAACATGCTTGATCATTAGGGCATGAACATGACAGTGCATTCTCGCTGAATGTTTGCTGAGGTAGGTTTAATGTCATCATCTCTGGGTTATCAAGTATTTTTTCAATTTCATCAATTCTTCTTTGCTGAGTGGGTGGAGAAAAGGGTCTTATTAAATTGCCATCAGAGCAAGATATTTGAGGAGAAGAATTGATAGGAATCGGCGATTGGGACTTTGAATTTTTAGCCTTCATCTCTGTAGAACTGGTACACTTTTTTTCTTCTGCTTCGATATGGCTGAGAACTGAAAGGATTCTGGAGTATGTGTCACTATAGTCGGCTCCAAGACTGGATCGTCTTGAGTGAGCTGAATTAGGGCGGCTGGACATTTTTTGGCCAATAATGGAAGGTTTACTTACTGCAGTATTATTTGGCAATTCTTCGTTATTTACAACATCTAAAAATATTACACACGTTCATTATGAAAAAGTCGGAAAACTATTATGTGAAATTGGGAAAAAAAGATTTGAGATATAGCTATGCAAGATTTATTTACTTTCCGGGTAATTTCTTGCCGATTCTAATTCACTTCTATCTCGAACTGTAGATGGACAAGAAATGTTCGCCAATTCTTCCCCCATTGGATTTTCGAAATCTAATTTTTGCTTTGCTGCATTTTGCAAATCATTCAATGACCATTCTACTTTTTCTGGTGAATTAAAGCGAGATGAATTCTTGATCCGTTCAATAATAGAAGAATCCAAACCAATTTCATCGCATAACTTGACAACATCGTGTAAAAGGTTATCAGATTCTGATAAAAGCTCCCGATCAAAGCATGGATTGGAATTTGGAGAGTTTTTCTGAGATTTTACAGAGGCAGTCTCAGTCTCATTATTGTCATTACTATCTAAACTACTTCCTTTCTTAAGACTAGGACTTTTTCTTTTATTCTCATTTGATTGACTCGGGGAATTCCTTCCACTAGTAATCATTAAAAGCCCTTCATGTAGTCCATCTCCACTTTCGTCAATATTTATATCATGTAAATCTTCCTCTGGTTGTTCCGCAATGTCAATATCTAAATCTAAGCCACTGAAATCTAAAGATCCACAACTGGCAGAAGAAAAACTGAATCTGTTTTTTATCCCTTTGCGTTGTGTGGGAGCAATAGATTTGTTTTTGTTAATAACGTTATCCGTAAAGGCATTGTCAAAGTTAAAAAAATCTTCAAAACTGTCGGCATCTCCCATCATCATCATCATTTCTATCATGTCATCGTGAGGACTGCTGACCCTTGCATCTCTTGGGACACTTACAGGGCGACATCTTGCATTTTGCCTCACTTGAGTATCTTTGTACCGTAATTTACTCTGAAGACTTGAAAAGGATAATTCTATTCCCGAGCGATCAGATTCTGAGTTGGGTTGTCGCTGCCGAAGTTGATGTGGATCAATGCAAAGTTTCGGTTTTACTGTAGAGATTTTATTGGGCAATTTGATTTTGATAATTGGCTCTGATTGTTTTCTCTGAGTTTGTGGAACCTGTAAATATTTAAAAAATTATTTAGTACCTATACCTTAAAATAAATTCCACTTTAAAGTAATTCTATACACAACTCATTCTTGAAAATCATAAAAATTATAAAAAGGCTATACTTTTGACGTCCCGGGTGCATTATCCCGATCTCTTATATTTGTAGCAGATTGAACTCTTCGAGAGCCAGCGGTAGCTGTATTTGGTACCACGCTATTTAAGTAAGGACTATTTTGTAGCTTGGCATGGAGATTCACTGGTTTGCCTTTCTGGGGTACCGGAGGCTTAGATGTCAACTTTACCTTTAGTGGGAGGATGCAAAATGCAAATGAGGTACATGATCAATCTGTCATAAATAATTGATTGGTACTCGAAAATAAGCGGTATATTTCTACGTAATTTCTAATCACAAAAGTACTGAAGGAGGAAAATATCTGAATAGCAATTTGAAACACAAAAATGAACCGTAAAATATTTTAAAGAAATTCTTCATTTCCAAATTCTTACGTTGCTTCCTTTGAGCCCATTGAGCATCCTAACAAGTATTGCTGAAATTCAAATACAAAATTAATTGCTAAAATACCATTTCAATCGACAAAACAAACCGAAGAGATATAAAAATGTAAATGAGCAATAAAAGACAAAAGAGTAAGTGTATAAAAGTATTTTACCTGAGAATGAATTAAATACATTGTCAATTTAGTAAAGACATATTGTACATAAGTTTTTTATTTAATTCTTACCGAGTTAATCTGTGCAGCTACAAATGACAGTAGCTTCACAAATAATAAGTGCGACCGACGGATAGAGTGTAGAAAAGAGAAACATTAACCGTATAGTTGTATAACTCTCCACCTGTATTTACCGTTAGTAGTAATTCAATTGGTAAAGCTTTGTATAGCAATAGCAATACGATGTATAAGAAGTACAATATGTAGAAATCACTTAATTTAGTATAAACCATTCATAGAAATCAATCGAACGCGATTTTCCCGTAAACACAGCTAAAAGACAATACAAATCATTAGGCAATGTTGACTACGGTTTGTTTAATTCTGCAGGAATCGTTTCCTAGATACCAAAGCCACCCTCATTCACCCGTGCAAGCGGAGCGCTTAGTTGAACGTAAGGTTGAAGGTTGAAGGTACACAGTACAGGTAGTATACTTCGCCTGGAGAATTCCCCATTAGTGCTATGAAAAATATTCATGGATAATATTCATGTAAATAAAGCGTATGCATATGCCTATAATATTAGTGACCCATTATTATTTAATGCATAATTTTTGGCGTATGAATGAACACTTGATTCATACTTTATGGATTTATATGTACATAAATAGCTACTTTAATTTTTAAAGGTTTTACAATTAGTACCATCATATTGTGAATATTATATAAATATACTGAATAAAATAGTCGCTTTTATTTTTTACGTTTTTAATTCCAATTTCTTACTGCATACAATACAATAGATTTAAATTTGGCAAATGCAGTACAGAATAAATTATTTATGTACAATTAATTGTAAGAGTTACATGTAGTGAATACCAAAGGCGTATCTACGTATGGGCTCACCTGGCTTGAGCCACCCCCAGATTCCGGAAAAAAGGGTTTTTTGGGTTTTCATTCCCCCAGACGGCTCAAGGCACCCCAATACTAATTTCCAGATACTCCCCTGGTGTACACCTAGCTTATAGTATTATCATAGCAGGTTAGGCTCAATGGTTTATTATTAGGTAATGCTATAATATGCTGAATAAATACGAAATAAACATCAAAAACAAATGAGTTATCTATAACAATCAAAAGCATGCGCATAATTAAATACAAGATGTCTGTTTAAAACAAAGTAAACCAGAGTGATAATTAAATTAGCATAGTATACAACAGGAACTGCTGTTAAAAACATTTTTTATGCAGAATGGATGGTCCTGAATCCTCATACTCCTGCTTAGTTATCCAATTGTCTTGAAAGGTTGACAAAGATGCTAAGATTGAACCTCCGATCCAAACAGAGTATTTCCTTTCAGGAGGAGCAACAACTTTAATTGAATTTATATCCGGTGCTAACTCGTTAAGGTCTTTGGTCATACGATCAGCCAGTCCAGAATACATTGTCGATCCTCCACTCAAAACGATATTTGAATAAAGATCCTGCGTAACACAGAGGAAAATAAACCATTGTAAACGGATGTAATAAAGTAAAATTAGGTAACTTTAGGTACAGCATATAGGTAGGTTATGTTTGCATAGAAAATAAATTTCACTACAATAAATTAATATGAGTTTGACCTTGAAAAGGAAATACATAAATGCTTTTAATGTTTGGTAGGACAGTAACCGAAATTAATTAACGAAATAACCTTGCGGATATCCAGGTCGCATTTCATGATAGAGTTATGGGTTGTTTCTGGAAGGCCATTCATCTCTAATCCAAGTAAAGAAGGTTGGAATAAAGCCTCGGCACACCGAAATCGTTCATTATCTATTGTAACCACTTGACCATCTGGCAGTTCGTACGACCTTTCTATAGACGAAGATTTTTCAGTGTTGATCATTTCTTGATCAAAATCAAGAGCTACGTAGCACAACGTTTCTTTCATGTCCCTTACAATTTCCTTCTCAGCACTGGTAATGAAGTTGTAATTCTTTTCTAATAACAATCTTATGAAATATTCTGTTAGATCTCTTCCGGCTAAATTCAACCTTGCCATTGCATGAGGTAAAGCGTAACCTAAATTAATGAACCATAAAAATGCAAACTTATGTTTTGAAGCTTATACATATTAATTAACTGTATATTTTGAGTTAATTAGCCCAATAGTTATATTAACCTTCATAAATGGGTACTGTGTGGGAGACGCCGTCTCCAGAATCTAAGACAAGACCAGTTGTACGCCCAGAAGCGTAAAGGGTCAAAATGGCTTGAATTGCCACTGACATTGCGGGTACATTAAATTTTTCAAACATTATCTAACCCAAAACCCCAAAACATAGTTTTAAATTAACGAATTGTCAATTATTCACAAAATATTATAATTTCATTCAACTATATGATGAAAATGTTCAAGGTTTTATTTTTGTGTCTTTCGTGTTGTTTTTATCGTTTACTTGAGCCATTTTCTCTCTGTTTGCTTTTGGATTGAGAGGAGCCTCCGTGAGCAAAACGGCGTGTTCTTCAGGGGACACCCTCAGTTCGGAGTCAAAAGTATGATGCCAAATTTTTTCCATGTCATCCCAGTTGGTGACAACACCATGTTCAATGGGATATTTTAACGAGAGCACTCCTCGTTTCAATTGTGCTAAATCTCCAATGTACTCCTCTTTGTAAACTTTTCCAACCATGGCTTTCTGTAAGAGAGAAATTCAGAATCAAGTCTAAACCGATTTAAACAATTTTCCTACTTGTTGTTGTATCCAGAAATTTTTATACTATACAAATGGAGTTACCTTATGTCGAGCTCTTCCTATAATGGAAGGAAACACAGAAATAGGAGCTTCATCCCCAGCAAATCCGGCCTTTACCATGCCAGATCCGTTGTCTATTACTAAAGCGGTTTTCTCTTTGCTATCCGACATTTTGTGAAGTATTTTTAACTCAACAATAAAATATTCAATTTTCAAATGTATTTCTTGCGGGTGATAGAATGAATCATGCACACTTTAATTTATAGAACTTACAAGTAGTTTTTTTATTGTTAGTTTGTTACGAGATACTTAGTTGATCTAATTTTTTATTAACCCAATTTAATTATTCAATCGATACGTATTTACTTACATACATATTATTATGTACTGCAACTCTAATTGCAGTCTGTTGTACTTTAAATAGACATTAAAACAGTTGATTTTAATAATTGATAAGTGTTTCAATTGAAACTCGTGTTTAACTGAATTGAGGATAACATTATCAGTGTTAACTCTCACCCGCAATCTGTTCACCTAGGTAGGACAATGCAATTTACGCTCGAACGACCACCTTGAAACAAACATCAAGGTGTAACCGCAGATACTATAATGTACATAGGTAGATAAAATGACACCATATTTTATGCACCTATATACAAGACTATAAAGCAAAGCATTATCGTTCCTGAAAAATAATGATATGTAAATGACCCACCTTGAAAAATGAAAATACATAACCCAAGCTTCAACATAACATTCATACATATGCATATTTAGATTCAATCGATACAGAAACCTTAAAAATGTAATTCGATTGTCTAATTTCCATAATTGTATGTGTATATATAACTTTAGCAGTGGAAGCAGGTTGCACAGATCAATAATACATCATATTACATACTCCAAATATTTATAGGTACCTAGTAAAATAGGCCATCAAGTTCCGCTGTTATAATTAAGCCTACTACTGTTAATTAACTAAAGTAACCCGTAAATTAAATAGTAAATCTCATTAGCTGAACACAATGGGATGTAGTGACTTAAATTGAGCTATACATACGTGTATTTTAAATTGTCACGACATATTCTAAATCAAACACTGAAGACGATAATGAAAATCTCATTTACTTCTACACGTTAAATTTCAAAAGTTGCGTTTTTCGATTATATCTTAAGTAATAAAAAACAATCCCACTTTTACCGTCAGTTGTCTCACAAATACGGTTTATTTAATAAGCTTTGGTTTATTGGTTTAATGCACACCTCATTTGCCAAACTGATGTAGAATTAGATTCGTGTTCAGATTTTTATGTCGCGTAAAGACAATAGAGTAGGTGTACATTTTCATAAAAATTGGATTATAAGTACAGCCTCTACAAGTACAAATAACATCTCTATGATCTAATACTACATAAGTTACCTAATAAAGACTATTAATTACCGCTATCTCTATCTCTAAAGTAAGTGGTATCTGGAGATTTGCACTATGTTGCTGTATGTCAACAATGTCTGCCTGTCAAAGTCATAAAACGGTCACATTCAGGGATTACTTAAAAGTAAGGCATGACACTGGAAGGTAAAGCCTACAATATGCTTGACATTTATTGCAGATGAATTACTAACTATTACCAACTAACTTTTACCATTTTTCTCGCATGATATTAAGCAGATGTTTTGTTTCCCATATCAGTAGCGTTATTTTGCAAGAGTATATCAGTAGATAAAGTCGCATTTCAGCTTTCTGAGCAAATTTAGTAACTAATCTGAAGATTTCTTTGAAAAAACTGATAAAGATTTATTGAGAATGAAAACTACTCAGTTTAAAAATTTTGAAAGCATAATTTGTTGCGTTTTATTTACTTTTTGTGTAGTTTATGGCTACAGTGGGGCTAATTTTGGGCTAGGAATAAATTGCACAAACAAAACTGTTTTTACCAGTTTGTATTCGACTTCGATTTTAAGTGACCAACTTTTGTGCCCTGAAAATGCCTTTTGTAACTCACTGAACAAACAGTGTGAATGTGAAGAAGGGTTGATTCCAACTTTAAATCAAAGTTGTTTAACTTCAATTAATTCAAGTTGTTCACATATTCCATGTAATTCCGAAGCAAAATTGATTTGCGATGTGTCCACTAAACTGTGTAAATGTGAATCAAACAATTTGTCATTTAGTCGGCTTAAATCTCAATGTCTGGGGAGGGTGGGTTCCAATTGTACGAAACATTCGGATTGCACCGAAGAAGCTTTTTGCTATGAAGGAATTTGTCATTGTAGACACGGCTACTCACCAAATTCCCGAGGGGAGTGCCGGCGAAAATACATGAGCCCTTGCAGCGTACACTCAACCGAAGAAGATAATCCGACGGAGTTATGTAACTCTAACGACTTCTTCGAATGCATTGGCGGAAAGTGTCAATGTAGAGAAAATGAGAAACTTTATGATGGAGCAAGAGGATATTGCATCAGTGTTGTGGGTGAAAAATGTGATGAAAATAATGACAGTAATGGCACCCTGGAAAATATCGGTAAGCCAAATCAAAGGACTTTAGAATGCGTAGAAAACTCTATTTGTGTAAATGGAGTCTGTGAGTGTCTTCCAGATATGGAGTACAGCAAAAAGCAAAAGAAATGTTATCTCCCTGCAGGGAAGAAATGTAACAAATCCCAAGATTGTACAGAAAATGCTGAATGTGATCCCAAATTGGGGAAATGTCAATGCAAAAAAAGATTCTCTCCTAATTTTCAAGGCAAATGCTTCCATACGTTCGGAGAAACGTGCGAACGAAATGCTGGGGCTCCGAGAGATAAAACTTCATTCGTGTATTTATGTAATAGCGTAGATTTTCTTGCATGCATTGACGGAACTTGTCAATGCAAAGATAAAAGCAAGATTTGGGATAAACATGTGGGAATTTGTGTCAGTCTTGTCGGTGGATTTTGCGATTTGGCTAAGAAAGAAAGGGCAAACAAACTTTTATGCGTTGAAGGGTCGATTTGCAACGCTGTAGAATCGGAAAACAGTAGTCCACGTTCTAAAGATCACATTTTATATACTATGTATCCAACAGACAGGTTATTTCCAGGAAGATGTGTCTGTCCGAAAAACAAGAAAGAAACCAAACAAAGGAAATGTGCCCAATATTCAAATGGCTGCCGTTACCGTTCCAATATTTACTTTTCTGTTTTCATTGCGGGATTAAATTTTATTATGCAGTGAGATATATTCGATAAAATTATTTTTTGGAAAATTGTTGCATAGTAGTTGTCTGAATTATCTATACCTACATTGCTATACTGCATAAATGTCAAAAAGGAGCTGATAAATCTAGATGCTAAATGAAGCTTATCAATCATGTTGCTATCAACGAGTTGT
Organism: Pogonognathellus flavescens; assembly: GCA_019776165.1. Classification (NCBI taxonomy): domain Eukaryota; kingdom Metazoa; phylum Arthropoda; class Collembola; order Entomobryomorpha; family Tomoceridae; genus Pogonognathellus; species Pogonognathellus flavescens. Next base: position 40,064 of record JABASD010000921.1, on the reverse strand, counting down.
TAACGATAAGGTCTGTGCTATAAACTAAAAATAAATGTTTAACAACTGATTGCCCATTCTGAAATACATACAGCACTTCTATCTTTATGTGTTCTAATCATAATTGTAGTAATGTTTCTGTTTCCAGATCAATGTATCATGTAAGTAGTTCCAAGTGTTATTTACTTGCATATTTATAGTATACTACATAAGATAGTATATAGAATCTTCATTCGATATCTTCCTCACATAATAGAAATGGAGAGCTTTTACATACACACGATAAACCCGTTATGTTTACACTGGAAGTATCTATTGCTTGTTTGGCATTTTCAAATTGTTCATAATAATATCCATTTGTAGTAACATGCAGTAATGAACGAATTCTAGCATGACACATTTTAGATATAAATAGATTGCTAGTAAGTACTCTTCCTGAGTCCTGTTATGATTCCTAGGAAAACGAAGGATCATTAAGAATACTAGATGAAGCAATAATAGCAAATGAATGTCAGTAAGTGTATTAATCTTTCTTCTAGAGCAACATTCAGGTTAAGCTTATCATTAAATTCAGTAGTGTCCCTAAAACTAGAAGAACTGAGAAATTTGGAAAATAAATGCATGATTGCTGTTTCAAAGTTTTTTGTAGCAACTTATTAACACGTTCATAGAGTGGAAAAAGTTAAGGTTCTGTAAACCCAATAAGTAAAACTAGAAGTTGAAACGAATTTAGTATATTAGTCATAATTAATATGTATTTTGTTCTTCTGCAAACTACATTATTCTTCCTATTGGTAAGTGATTTTCACGATATTTCGTTTAAGTATATCTGAAAGTGACTCTCAAATAAAACTTAAGACTCGAAATCATATGCATATTATTTAGACAACAGGAATCAACGCAAGAAATGTTATTTCTGACGCTTTAGAGGAGACTCTAGAAACAGGCACCGATTCTTCACCCAAGCGGGATTACCGATGGTCATTCTTTTATATGTTGGAGAAGCAATGTACTCGTATTTGTCAAGACGCAGGGAAACCTTACGGGAGACAACAAGGACAACTTTGTCAGTGCTATTGTCCAATTGTAAGATATTTTTGCACAAACATTTATAGTAGTAGCTAGCTATTTAATCTTTTAACTAATTAATCAATTGTTGATAATTTATTTCGTGCAGATAGCCCCTGAATGGACTTTATGTGCAGGAACTTTTCCTTCTTGTGACAATTTCTGTCGCGCGAAGAGTTTTCGATTAGGAGGAGATTGCGTGCATGGAGATGAGCAGTGTTACTGTTTCTGCACCCCACGAGAGTTTTATATCGCATCACAAATATATTCTAAACCAGCACAGGATCCCAACCCCCATATTCTCAGTTGGCCATTTCCTCTTATCGACGATGACGACAAATTCTTCCTTAATAAAGAACAATTTACAGAGGAAGAAGATTCCAAACCTTCAGATGGGGTCATCCATACTCCACAAATAGTGATAATATCACCAAATGTTAAAAATGTGACACTTCCGGCCGGCGACACTACCATGGAAGAATCCCACTATAATGCTTCTACAAATGTTCCGATTTCGAATCCTCCTGAGTTTGCACATATCCCCGAAATGAGCAATTCTGATTCTGACACTGATCATGAGGCTGATTTATTAGAAGAAGGTTACGTGTATTAATGGATGCATGGAGAATTATCTGTAATCTAAAGATTCTACACAATTTTGTACGTAAAAATGGTATTCCACTAAAATCAGCCTACATTTACTATTTACTAATTGTAAGTAATTTATATATTTCCACTTCAGTAATTTTTATATTCTTGAAAAGTATCTCTATCGTTTGTTGGTTTTCAGTTCCTTAAATAGGATTACTTACTAATAAAGTAGCTTACGCTACTTAATAAAGGTAGATCATAAACCTAAGTGTTGAAGTTGCAAAAGAGTGTTAATTAAAATGCATACATATTTAATGGATCGAAAAACAGAAAATTTATTCAAATAATTTCAGTGTACATGCCATAGTTTTCGCATTTCATTTTCGGTACCATTTTATGATTATCAATTGATGTCTTGTAGTAGGTTCGTATGTGCGTTATTCTGTGAAGACAACATGTGTGCGGTATCATATTAATGTTTCTTAAAGCATTCCTTAGCTGACATGTTTCATTCTTTGTAAAGTTTTGAATACAAGGTTATAGACTTCAGACACATCAATTACACAGTTTGAGTAGATCAAGTAAGTATCATATAGTACAGTCAACATTTCCAACAGTTAATGACAGGAACTATTTTAACCAACGGCACAAGATGTGCAATCACATCCTATAGTAGTAGTACTATAATGTGTTTCTATTTTGACTAGTATAAGTTTAAAATTTAGAATACTGAAGGATTATTTCCTTGATTTAACCCACACTTTTGAGTTTTCAACATTTTCATTAAAGGTAAGGTAAAGGTAGTACTATATAATTATATCCTACTCAACATTATTACATGTTCATGTTAGGTAATACCAATGCATGATTAGTAGATTGTTATAGATTAAAGTGATAGTCAAATTGGGGTTATAACAGGTCTCGTTAGAATTGTACATTACTTATCGAGAATTGAGTATCTCTTCCTGAAAATAATCTACATCAATTACTCACACTCGCACTGCGCATAGTGATGAGCTAACTATAGATCAATACTGTCCTTCTATATAGATTGTGTAACATTTTACACTCAAGTATTAGTAAATGATCGTGAAATATTGTATTAAAAAGATTTAACAAGAGTTATTCTTAATTGATATTACTGAAATAGTATAATAAAATGTTTAGGTAGTTCTTAGCCAACAAAACGTATTTGTGTTTTACATTTTGTGTTTTCGGGTGTATTTGGCCAGTTTCACGGATCGCAGCCAAAGGCAATTCCCGTGTCGTTTGCACAAATACCGTATCTTTAATACTTACGTACAATGCATCAACATTAGTATAGAGAATGTAGGAAGTGTATCAATTTTCTAACTACTTGCTATAGAATATACATTAAAGTGAACTATATGGATGTAACGTAAGTGGTCAATTAAGTTCCTCTAGGTAGTCTCATTTCAGTCCTGTAAAACAGTGTTCAGTTCAGATTTGAAATACTACTTTCAGTGTAGAACCATAATAGATCAATATTTCCTTTAGTTTAAGTATACACAATAGGTTGCATTTCAACATGTTGTGGAATGTCAGTTTAGTAATGTACATTATAGGTATATAGGATATTATAATATAGCTAAAGAAGTCATTATCCACGAAAGTAACGGTTTCACAGAGGTAATTAGCTTAATGGGTAGTAGTCGCAGCTTTCGTCGCTTACACTTTCAACTACAATGAAGATAGTTCATATCGAAGTACAAGGATAGGAAGAAGTAAAGTAAAATATCAGCAAATTGTAAATGTAAAATAATACTTCAGTAGATATAGAATAGAAATGTGTAAACAGGAGAGTAGGAAAACATTAAACACTTTTAACGATTTGCTTCTACTACAGTATCAGTAATGTATCTGTACTTCCCTACTCACGGTAGTGCTAGAGCTATATAATATGCTTCTAATGCTTCTAATGTGATAGTTTAAGTAGACCCTACAATTACTGCCATACGTTGCTGCACGAGTGCAATGCTCATTTTTGACCAACAGATTGCCGCATTGAACAACCTGTGCATTTAAGCTGTATATGCAGTGTATACGGTACATGTTACACATAACATAACAATTTACAGTATAGAATCTGCAATGTAGTGTGTAGTAAATACTTTAACGCTTAAATTAAAATTCACTCTTCTACTACTGGCGAGCACAGGTACGGTTTGCTGTTTCCGAATAAAACTGGTTGCAAACACAATGTCCTATTTTCCCGAAAGGTTCTTCCTCATACTTCTTGCAACTGGCATTTTCAATGCAATCAGAAACCTCGGAATTGTAATTACAGCGAGTGCCCGCAAGACCCAAACACTTCCGCAGTTCTGAATTGTAAACTTGTAACATATCAGCACAGCCGCATTTGCTGTAAAGAAAAAATGCGGAGAAATGTTTAGTTTACTTTGCCTTTAGCAGAAGGGTAAACAAAAAATGTTTTGGATTGTGTTTTGTAAATATTGACATGATATAAAATATAAGTATTACTTATTCAGACAGGATAAGGGTGGCCTTCGATCGCATTCAATATCTTGCTCGCAAGATGATCCATAGACTTTGGCGCATTCGCCAGAAGTAGTTTGGAGAAATCCGTCAATGCATTTACATTCTTGGATCAAGCCTCTTTGAACGCATTCCGCGTTTTTAGTACAGTGAAGAGCATAAACACTTGAGTCATTTATATTGCAAGGTCCTGAAGCCAAAGATAAACACTCCTTTGCATCCTCGTCGTACAACATGTGGTAAAAGTATTTACATTGGCAAACCTAAAGTAAAAAGCAACCACCCCAGTCAGACATAAATATATTCTCTCAGAAAGAACTTCAGTAAGTTTTAAAATCACCTTTGATACCTTAGAACGGCAAGCCAAGGCGGAATCTCCGCAAGGATTTTCCATGTCACATTCTTGTCCATAACCTCTACGACAAGTTTTATCTGAATGGATTTGAGTTCCCATTGTACACCTGCACAACCCATCTGAGCAAACAGAATTTTCAGGACAATCATCCACGTGACGTCCGTCATCCTTATTTATCAACGTCTCACATTCAGTTCCAGCTTGTACAACACATTTCTTCAATTCCCGATTGTATTTCCTTATGCTAGTGTCACACTGACAAGTATTGTTAATACAACGGAGAAACTTGTCCGGATTGCATTCTGGATAAAATTTCGCATTTCACACAGGTAAAAAATATCACAAAAACATTTTGGTAGATTATCTGTAGAGAAAGATTTTTATTATTTCTCGTGAGAAAGAATATAGTTAGGAAATACCTTTATTAAGAACGCAGCTATCGTCATGTAATTTCAGTCGGAGACATGTTCCATTTACGGTATCATAAAAGTTTCTGTTGCATTTGCATCTATGTTCCGTTCCATCGAAATCACAAAACGCATTTTCCCCACATCTCAATGAAGAGTTACCGTATCTCCAGTGATTGGTCGTAGTTCCCCGCATGTGAAAATAAAGCGGATCGTCATCAAACGGGTAGAATGTTTGTGAGCAATTTGCTGCAGCACGTCCTACACAACGACGACTTGATTCATCGTACATTATTTCTTCAGGATGCCAGCACACACACTTTCCTCTCTCGCAGGTAAACCATCTGAATGTAGAAACATCAAATGCTCCTTTTAAAAAACGTCGCAATTTCTCACGTAGTAACAAATAGCTCGTCTGTATTATTACCGGTGCGGCATAAAGTGTATAAAAATACAATACTTTTCGCTGTACCTGGATACTTAATACTGATACTGCTATAATATACCTATGCCAACTTTCATACGTGAAACATTCATAAAAGTTATTCTGATACCTTGTGAAGTCGCATTTCTTTGATTTATTGCATGGCTCCATGAACTTTTGTCTATGACCACTGCTTTCAACCAGATAGAAAATCATTGCGGAAATGCACGCGATAAAAATGAGCCGTTTTGAAGTAGAGAGCATCGCCATCCTGTACACGAACAACCAGAAAAACCATTTAGGTGATGATATTATTTATTTACTTTGCGGGCCAACTATCCGCTGTTGGAAAAACGTTTTCTTCCTGGTATCTTACAAAAATTTCGCGATTAGTCTGAACCATTTCCCGATTTATTGGTCACAAAATACATTGGCAAATTTTTTTTTTTTTCGAAAATTTGTATTTTTTGCCTGTGTTTTAACAAAGAAATTTTCTGCTTCGCCGAAAATTTCCGGGTATCCTGGATCGCAGGATCGCGAGGTATTTCCACCAGCGCAACTATCATATTTAGTGCTTCCGAACATTTGAAAATTTCCTAAAGGGCGATGTTTAAGAAAGACAGGTATATACAAAGGGGAATTGATTAATTTTGTACATTTATCATTTATGTAATGTGCAATTCTTAATCTTTAAAATGAACCATTAAGAATGCATAATAACAACAATAAAAGTAAATAATGAGATAATTCTGACACAAAATGTATCTCACACTCTCACAGTACGTAGTACAAATAGTAATGTAATTTCAGTTTTATGGTATTTTGTAGTACAATGTCTGCATAAAAAACCAATAAACCTTACATAAAATTGCAATGAATATCATACAAGTAGAATTACAAGTGTATTTTATTAGTATTGCATCTCATAGAAAATGCAATTGAGTGCAGATTTCGGTTGAGTGAATGTATAGCAGGGTAGTATGGTTCCACAACCCGTTTATAAGTAGAGCGTTTATAGACGAAGTGAATATATCCGTGAAACACGACATGTACGGTGTACGAGATCAAAGATCAGTAGTATATATTGGAGAGTGAAAGACAAAAGAAAAGGGTTTTACCTGTTGATGATATCCGTTTTATTCGTTCTTCTGGGAAATGTGGTGGAAAAAGTTTGATTTCTGTGAGTGAAGGAAGATTACGGCGCAGATTTAAATCTGTTTCCTACATTCAACAATGCAATCCGATTCAACAACGAAACGCAGAAAATATCTGGCAGTTATTACTAAAGCGATGTTTTTATCTGACTATGTTATGTGTATTTCACAGTGAGAAAATAGTACTTGTAAGTAAAACACCATAATAGCCAATACTTTCATGTGTTCATTTTACATGAGACGACGGAGAAAAGTTGAAACCGTTTCGTGGAGTGTCTGTATTTACTTTTGAAGGAGAGAAAGTTTGTGTTGTTTTCGTCCGCGTGGATGAAACACAACTGGAAATGCCTGGAAGAGAAATGTAAAATCAGACGAAAGGCGCAGATGAGAATTGGACTTGTGCTGGAAGAGAGAGATGAGGTTTTCTGCACTTGGCCAACAACGTTCTTGTGTTGTGTTTGCAAAAAGCTCGGCATGATTATATGACTGGTAGATGGTTTGTGTAGTATATAGAGTGGAAGTCACAGAGTGAGCAAAAGGAGAGAGATGAGATGCACTATATCGATTTCCTTTCAAGATCTTCTAGAATATTGCTCTCCTGCGAGCCGTGAAGGGAACAGGACAGGACAGAACGCCAAAAAGAAGTCTGGCTCTCTACATGCGCATCCATTCTCCAAAAGGCAAAAGCTTCACAGCTAAGCCAAATCCTATTTCGAAAATTTTGTCTGCTTTCTTCCGCAGTTTCCATTGTACTCATTCCGTACTTACAATACATCAGGAGAGAGTGTGTGTACAAGTATATGCCAGGTTAAAATATTATGTACATAGGTAGAAGAAGTCGTATGGTATACGTTGATAGGTACATAATAATGTTCAGTAATGGAATGTACCTTGAATAATACGCTTTCATACAATAACATTACAAAACAACCAACCGTGAGGTTTTGTATTTTCTTTTCTTTCATTATGCACCATCAGTATGTCTGTGTCATGCTCCACTACATTGTACTACAACTACTTGTACGAGGAACGCTATGTCTTTGTAAGTGTAGTAGTTCCAGTACTACAAAGGAATGGTAGAGTGAGAGAGAAAGAAGAAGTACTAAATGAAAGTTAAGAAAATCGAGGAAAAAGTTACTGGTTGAAAATAAAATTGGACTTAAAAAGTTTTCTCGTGGAAAAAAAACATCTCTCCGCAGTATTTGCACCTGTCACGACTACTCCCAGCTCTTTTCTATGCAGCTCGTGTAACTTTTACCGAATTTTCTCTCTCTCTCTCTCCCTGATTCTTATTAGATTTGAAATTCGCCATGTATTTTTGAATGTAGTAGCTCTATCTACTTACATAATAGTATATAGTGTAAATTCCTATATTATTCCATTGTTGAATGTAATAGTAGTAGTACAATTGTATTACGTACTTACTCCATTCCAGTCACTATACTATTTATAAGTATTACGGTGAATTACGTAGTACCAGTACGTACACTTGAGGTTCCGCTATATCCTACTTTCACACAATACGGAAGAAAATCTTATTTCGTAGATTTCCTTTTTTATTTAGTTACCTACACATGTAATTTATATATATAGCAATATTAACAAACCTATATAGGTATACCTACTATAAGGAAATGAAATGAAAGGCAAACGCTTTCATTAGCCGTCTTTTCTCATCTCTTTTGCCTGAAATTTTTCGGTTTATTGTGTACTGTCGTGTGTGAGTGAAGTAAATTGAATTGAATTTTCTCTCAATGGCTATAGTTATGTAGTTCAGCATTACCGTTAAAGTATTGGCACGTAGTAAGAATGAACGTAGAGTATAGTATTAGTTTTTCCACAGATTTTTTGATTCTGTGTTTGACTATATATACAAAGTACATTTTGGGAGAGTAGTAGTAGATAGCTTTATTACATTTGGTAGAAGGTACTCCTTCTACTACAGCGTTAACAGTAGCACATCATACAGAAGAACGAGTATGATTCTATTATTACAGAGCTGAATCTCCAGTGTGTCCGTGTAGAAGCGGCAGTAGATAAGAAAATCCAAATATCCGCATTAACGTTACATGCTGTAGTATTACATAAAGACAGAGGCTGTAGCAGTGTTGTGTCACGTATGTTGTGTAATGTTCTGCCTCGTTTCACACGGTTGTTTTTCTACTTTTCATACTTTCTACACTCCACATACATGTATATGCGTAACCAAAACTATACGTTGTCCAAAAACAAATGCCCATCAGAGGAAAAGGTACGTAATCTTGTACATTTATACTTATAGGATGTATGTAAACCGTTTTTTGCTTCTTGCAGGAGATATGTGCATATACTTAGCTACATGAAATTCCCGGTGTATGATATTTTACAGTTAGTAAGTGCTGGTTGTTGTAAGTAAGGAAGGAAAATGAGTGAGGAATAAGCCTGGCGCAAGATTACGATGCAATTCTTCCTGTTTATATCAGTTTATGGTATTTGTATGTGTTGGGTTGAGGATGTATTTATTACTATAGGTACTATTGATGCTTCTACTAGAATGACACACATAGATGCAGGCTAGTGATAAGGAATATGTAATATAGTAGAAGGAAGAAGTAGGGCTGCTACCATACATCACTGGAGAACGAGCTGTAGATGCATTTCATCGATTTTGCACAATTTGCTTTTATATTCTGTCTGTGTTCTAGTAAAGAAGTGAATTGCCTGTGCTTACAACTTACAGCTAAGGATGATAATTCTCTCTCTCAGAATTTTCTACTATGTACGATGCATAAAATTGTATATACGTTTATTGAACAAAAACCCAACACATATTGTGGTGTGTGTTTGTAGTATATGGTATCTGTACTTTTAGGAAGCTGGAAGATTGTTCTAGTACTGCTGTGATCAGTGAAATGGAATGAAATGGTTTTTGGTGGTGCGGTGGAGAATGAAATGTTCTAAATAGATTCATTCAGTTTTATATCTTTTATGTCGTAGTATTTCTAGCAGGAGATAGTAGCTGTACGGTTAAACGAAAATAAAGCTTGTGTCTTATTCTCTGCAGACACCAGATGAAAAGATTAGGAAAATGCTACAGTTCCCAGTGTTATGATTATTATTGTGTGCAAGGCGAACCAAAGTGTTCCTTGGCCTTCTTGATTGTGTCAACTTATTCACGGGATTATTCAAGTATAAAATATATATGGGATTTCCCTTACGTTGTACTAAGGGACACATGCTTATTGTGTTATTTATAACTTGGAAATAGTCTGGTTAGATGTATATTAAAGGTAGTTTATGACTACTATTATAAATGAAATGATTATTTTATAAGCAGAATAGGATTTGTTATTCTAACCAAGTCATGCTGAGAGCTTCCCTCTTTCCAAATGACATTAATGACCGAATAAATTGAATAAGTGGCACAAACAAAACATTTTCTATTTTCTCCGTAACTTCGGCTTCTTTATAAATTCTCTAGTACGGGGTTTTCCTTTATAATGTGATTACTGCACTGCATCGCAGTAAAATATATATCTTCTCTTGCCTGTAGCCCTGCTGCTTGCTGCAGCTTCACAAATACCATTTCAGATGAAAGCTACACAATTTCTACGCGAGTACCGAGGTACCTAATAGTTAGTACTATTGTGTATCTTCAAACATCTTTAGTCCATCATGTCTCATGTACTTACCTACTTAATCTTAAAGCTTCTTCTTTGAACCATTAAGCAGTAGGCACAACAAATGCAACACCTACACTACTTAATGAAAGAACGTTAATCATTTAAAATCCAGACCGTTACGTAATGTCGGGAATTGAACACAAAGTTTCTTTATTTTCTTATATCAAGTTAATATTACGTATTATCATTTCGAACAGGCTTATTGTTCATTACAGCAAAATATATAAGTGATGCTTTATCAAAGTGAAGGTGCTAAAAGCTAAACTTGTACATGTCATGTTTTGAACAATAACTATATTATAGTAATCCCATAAAATAATTAAAATATTAAATTTAAGCAAAGTTATATAGAAACATTTCTTACCCTACTATTTAAATGTACCTAGTTAGTTATGTAGATTCTATAATAACAAAAAAGTACGCAAGGCAGTTATTATTATGGGATCTTCACTGCAAAAAGGTACAGATAATACTTAGAGACAAAAAGATAATGTGTTAGTAAGTTTTAATTAAATATGTGATGTAGGAGGAGAGTCGGCGGCGATAGAGAATGGGAGTGGAGGATTTTTTAGGACTTGACACAAGTTCTGGAGGCTGTAGCCGTGGAGCCTCGAACGCAAACACATTTGCCATAATTTAATTGATGATTCGTTTTCACGCAGACAGCGTTTGCCGTGCAGACGTTCATCGTGGAGTTTGCATCCTTCCAGCATCGAGCACCCGCAAGTCCTAATTAATGTGATTGATCAAGTAAAGTAAGTTTAGCACTTTGCTAACAAGTTTTAGCGCTGTGTCATTCATGATTTAGTTGAAGGAGCGAGGTGTAATACTTAATTAGCTGAAACAATAATCATTTTCACTCACTCACCTATACATTTTCGTATCTTATCGTCGTACGTTTGCAACTTGTCCTGACAACTACACACATTCTCTACACATCTGGGCCAGGGAAAAGTGACACAGAAAAGAGAAAATGTACTCAAGGATTATAAACGTCCGCATTAATAATTATCACTGTCATTATTTGAGTTTGTTGGAAGTAAAGAAGTAAGCAACAAGGTAGCTTATAATAATTAACGTGCTTGACTGCACATAAAGTTTTAATATTATAGTCTCATGTGTGTAAATTTGCAACTGCTTCACTTACGCTAACGGTGGAAGGCTGTCACACTCTTCATCGTACTGACATTTCATCCCGTAGGCTTTCACACAACGGCCCTCGTTGTTTTCAACAAAACCGTCTTTGCATTTACAGTAAGTGTATGCAAGTGTTTTCTCGCACACTGCATTTTCTGTACATGTTTGTGAAATATTCAGTCCCGAGCTGCTTTCTTTCTGGAATGTGCAGGGTCCCGTTACAAGACTCACACATTGGTTAGTACCTTCATCGTAGTACTGATGCAAAGGGAATTTGCAAGCGCAAACTTGGTTTCTACAGGTGTAGCTAATGTCTGAACATTTCTCTTCCGCGTTGCAATTGTCTCCATAGTCTTTGCCGCACGTTTTGTCAGAGCAGATCTTGTAGCCTGTGTGGGAATAATTAACACTCTTTGTTTATATTAATGCTTCGCTAATTAGCTACCTCAATGGTGAATTGAAATTGTCATTGTTCTACTTAAACCGTGTTTTGTTAAGAAAAACCTTCGTCGCATGTGCAAACTCCATCTTTACAAGAACCGTTCTCCGGGCATTCGTCACTCATGTAATTCTCTTCACTTATAGACATGAAGTCAATGACTTTGCATGAATTACCTTTACAAACACATTGCACAAGTTTCATGAAATTGAATGATGTATACGAAAATTATAAGGAGGAATTCTTTCAAGGAACTTACCGATAGGCACATAGCACTTCTCATTTTTTGTATCGTAGCGATGCATAGCGTCACATTGACAAGTTCCTGAAATATTTGACATTATTTTAATAGAAATATAATATAGTAGGTATATTTTGGCAATATTTTTCCTGCAATTTCTTTTACGCAATTTCTGCAGAATTTGCTCAATTTTTTCTTTTCAATTAATAAGGTAATCAAAGTGATAAGCAAACCTCCTATGCAGGAAAGAAATTGAAATTGGTCGCATTCTTCATCTCGTGCACAAGTCGATCCATATCTCATTTGGCGGAGACACGTATTATTTTCCGCTCTGTAGTAACGAAATTCACACTACATAAAAGATGAAATTCCATTATGATTGTGAATACAAGTTAATAGAATTCAGCGTATATATTTCAATGTATTTTCTGTACAACACATGAACAAGAACATTATTATGTGATGGAATGTAGTACCTGACATTCATCTTCGGGATAGGAGCACTTGGCATGAGGAACGCAACTGATGTAATAGCGTGAGCTGTTATCATTCGGTTTTGAATCAGGATAACTTCTCAAACAGGAATAGCCTTGAGTATTATAAATCAAATTATTAGGAACGTGCCTTAGCGCACATAAATGTAGTTTATAGATAAACTACACCCAAATGGTATTTTAAAACAAATTGTTTTTTACCAGCCAGAGCTGAACATTTCTCACTCTCATCATCGTACATGATTTCATCTGGTTCTGTACACGAACACTTTCCGTCTTGACAATTTAACCATTTTATTGACTGACAAGGCTCTTCATCACTACACGTTTCAAGATGCCCCTTTCCGTGAGGAGCCTCTAGAGATCCGTATACTTTCACCGTCGGAATGAAGACAGCACAGAAAATAAACAGCCATGCCCAGAACATCCACATTTGACCAAAGTATTTCTCCGAATGCTGAAATTAAAAAATTAAACTGAATTTCTGAAAGGATCCCTCAAGAGATGTGATTTTGCTTGATTAAATTTAATTACTGTTTCATTCCATTGTAATTGTAATGGGTTAATATTTTATAATTGCTACTTGTACTCTAGAGAAATAAATCAGCAATGAAATTACTTACCATTTTTCTTTAGGAAGTATTAATTCTATTTCGTTTATTTCTGCAAGGAGAGAAGGAATGTTCATACACGATATGACGGATTTCAATAATGCAGCCTTTTAATATTAATCTCTGTGAAGGAGAACAAGATGAAATTGAATGCAATGCTCCAGAACCAGTAAAAAGTAATGAAATTCTGTCTTGGTTCGTCGCGTTGATGAGTGAACAATGAATGTTCTGTTGGGCATATTTTATTTGAATAGATCTCAAACTAAGACTCAAGGCCGAGAAAAATAGAGCAATTTTTTATTTTCAGTTCCTATATAATAAATAATATTGTAGTGTCATATCATCGTTAGTTTTTTACCACGAGTACAATTGCTGATACTCTTTCTTTTCTTTTATTATTGTATCACTCATGACAGGAAGTTATATTCATATTTTCATATCCACCACCAACATATCCCGATATCACATTTTCTAAACCAATTGTAAATTATTATATGAAAACATTTGCTTTGTCCTTTATAGTATTTTACTTACAACTGTTTGTGTTTACAGATTGTAGCTGCATTGCAATCAGACATGTTATACATTTATACTCTACTACACATCTTCATGTCACCCTTCAGTCTTCATTCATCTATTCATCCTATTTCTAAGTATTTAGCAAAAGAATCTAATCGTATTATACTACGCAACACACACTTTATACAATAACCCCCAGGCCGTGTGGCAGCATTATCTGTACTATGCTTCGCTCACATGAATTATGGCTTGTAAATATATACAACATTTATTTATGTATCATCCACACTAGACAAAACTACTGCAACTGTATAAAATACGATATTCTTCTACTGCTTTTACACTTTAGGTACTCTTACTCATTTATTTTTAGATACTGTAAGTTCTAAATTGATTACTAGAAGTTAGAATTGTCTTTTGCTTCATAGCTATTGCGTTGTACTCATTTCGTTGATACACGCATTGTAAATATTAAATATCTCTTTATATGGTATGAATTTCTATTCATACGAAAATATACAAGCTACTAAAAAGACTGTTGTAATTATGCGAATCTTTAGTGACCACAATATGTATCATAATTAATTTTAAACACCATTTGATGGGCTACTGGCGAATTATCAGGTTTCATTAATTTTAATGTGTTATAGGATAGATGGCTGATGAATAATGGGCGAGGAAAGAATATTGTAATTGTAAACATTACTCTGGACCTTGTCCATTACAGATATAAATTGTTCAATTAGGGTCAGTGTCAATTTTATGTACAAAGTGTTATTGTGGTGGTTTGCTAAAGCTGCGAGTATTTTGGCTGCTCTTCTACTGTCTGTGTGTGCATACTTGACAGACAAGTCATAAGGTTATATTTTGGTGGAGAGCTAACAAGTTTAGTACATACTTCTAGAGTAAAACTAAATGAATCTTCATAAATGATCTTTGACAATGCTTACTTAATTGGCTGGGTGTATTGTATGCGTGTAGTGTGCTACAAATAATACCTATGCTGTAATAATTTATTTATGGGTAGAAGCTTTTGAGTCTGACGACTCATTTAAAAGGCTGAGAGAGTTGGTGAAAGTTTAATTAGAGTTTTCTACTGTGTTGGTTGTTGTTCGTGTTTTCGGTGGTGATGGTGGAAGCGGTGGGTGGACCAGTCACTATTTAAATTGAATTTAGTAAGTTGCCTGCTGTTTTAGTTTGGTATTTTGTAGCTGGGAGCTGAGTTTCTTACTCGAACGCATTATTATTGTAAAGTCCGGGGAAGAAATGCCTTGTAATTACTACAGTAGCCATCTAAAGTAATGAAACCAACTACAGAATGGTCCTACGCTACAAGTAGAGACTTTTCTGCAGATACTTTTATTAGCGTTTAATGTACTTTTCTTTAATGTGCCTTCGTAGAATTAAATTAGCTAGAGCTACTACCACGGCTATGTGCTCCACCATTACTACTGTATTTACTATTACTCCCAACTCCGAAATGACTACCTAAAGTATTCAAAGTATACTTATATCTATACTTTAATTACACTTGTGTATTACGTCAAAAGCAACGTAGAGTTCTTCGTTTCGCTTTTAATCCCGTAAAAAGGAGGAGCGCTGGCCGTGCTAGGAGAATCCATAACTAAACGACAAGTCCTGTTATTCCCCGTCGGCTCAAATCCAACATTGCAAATGCATTTTCCATGTATTCTCTTTACTGTTTGGACACAACTCGAATTTTGTACACACAGACCGGGAGTGTCTTCTGCAGAGTAATGAGTAGCAGTAGAAACTCCACTTCCAGGAACTAGAGCCATAATACCTTTACTCGAGGCACTAATAGCGTTATGACCGAATCCACTTCGAGAGCAACGAGAACCCACCAGACCGACACACCGACGAGCTTCTGCCGAATAAACTTGCAGTACATCCGGACACTTACAAATCCCGTTGACACTTCATTGTAAACAACACATTTTTACAAATAACATCTGATTTCATTATGTAATTCATCCAGTTAAACAAAGACCTCCATGCTACTTCTGACTTTTAAATAGATTCCAATGCAAAATTATTTCATCTCTAAAATCCTTAAAAGCTTATTTTGATAAGAATGAGACAGATATTATTTGTACTTTTGCACATAGTTTCTGCATTTTGTATAGACAATTTTTTATCTTACTTAGTTTTAATATTTATATGCATTTGTGTGAATATTATATTGATTATTATTACAGTAAAGCCGCATAATAACACTTGCAATGAACAAAAAATGTTTTTAAAAGGAGTATGTCAGGTGATTCTGTCATTTTGTTATGTATATACAGTCAGTCGGAGGAATAAAAGTTTTACAATGGAAAGAAATCAAAGATACGAGAACAAAATAATATTATTATCGTTATATCCATCGATGAAATGCAATAAATTCTTTAAGAAACTAGAAAATAATAAGAGTTTGTTATCTTAAGACTTTGTGCAAGCCTTCAGAGAAAATTGTTAACTTATAAATTTGATTTAACATGAAGCACTTTCCAAAATATCTCTCTCAATCCTGCAGCTCGTAAGAACATTGTAAAATAGTTTTTGCATAATTTGCAAGTT
Source organism: Pogonognathellus flavescens (assembly GCA_019776165.1). Lineage (NCBI taxonomy): Eukaryota > Metazoa > Arthropoda > Collembola > Entomobryomorpha > Tomoceridae > Pogonognathellus > Pogonognathellus flavescens. The sequence goes on along the minus strand of JABASD010000921.1, from coordinate 23,883 downwards.
CACGTGGAATACAAGGAGTTATATTACTCTACGTGAAATATGTAGGGTGAAAAGCTTACCAGGCCAAGTACACATCACAATTAGTGTCTTTTTCGCACACTGCTCCGAAAGTTTTGATGCATTTTCCATCCGAATTTTCTGCATAGCCGGACTTGCAAATGCATTCATTAAAGTATCCATTTGTGACACAAATGGAATTTGGTGAACATTTTCCGAGAAAGTATTTCGGTTTGCTTTTTCCCCATTGGCTTTTGATGAGATTACTGGCATCTGTGAAGCGAGTAGAATTCATATTCACGGAATTGATTGGATTGCTGCATGGACCATTAGCTAAGCTGAGACATTGTTTTTTCTCCATGTCGTAATATTGATGAGCTCCGTATCTACATTGACAACTTCCATCGCGGCAAACAAATTGGATATCAGAACAAGGTTGCTCTTTACTACAGGCTGCTCCATAGTCGCCCCCGCATGTTTTCTCCGTTGTGACACGAAAATTGACATTACATTCGCAAACACGTCCATAGCAATCAGCGTTTTTCACACAGTCATTGTCATTTATATTGTAGCCATTTTCATCCTTGACAAGTCCCATGATCTCATTACATCTTCCTCCGACCGGAATGACACATTTGCGATCGCCATGAGAATTCCTCTCTGCTATTAGTGGAGGAACACATCGACACTTTCCTTGTAAGCAAACCAACGAGTCGGATTTCTGGCATTGATCGTCAGCAAAACACTTTTGGAACATAAATTTCTTCTTGACACAAGAACCATTGGAATTCCTATAAAAGTCGGGATGGCAAATACAATGCTCTCCATCACACTCAGCGTTCTCAACGCAATTCATATTCGGGTAGTAATTCGACGAGCTCGTACTTAACCTAATTCCAAAGAACGAACTCAAAGATCGTACTTTCCGTTTATTTCTGCCTCTACTGCTGTAAGGTTTACGTTTCCCATCACACTTCGCTCCAGCACGGGCAATACAAAAGGATTTTGCAGAAGCTCCGTCGTATTCATCAACAACTGAAACTTGCTCTGAAGTACAACCACAAGTTCCATCCACGACACAAGTTAACCAAAGCTCCGGGTCGCATTGATCAGTCCTATTATTACATGGCTCACCATACCCCTTTCCTTTCGCAGATGCACCTGCTGTGTAATCATCTTCCGGCTCTGCTGACGGATCTTCAAATTCCAGTTCTTCGTCTGTTAATTCCTCACTTCTGTCACCGCTACTCAAGTCACAACCCACGATCACCAAAATTAAAAATACAGTCGAATATCCACATTTCATTTTGATTATTGCGTTTTATTAATTTCTCATCTATAAAAAAGGTAACTTATATTTATTATGCTGCTTGCTGTGTCTCTGCCTATATGTTCAGCTTCCAACTAAAGTGCAAACAATTTATTTCATCTGACATTTTGTCTACCTTTATACACAGAAGGTGAAAATTTTCTTACTAAAGAGTCTTGCACACCTCATATTAACAGGTGCAGCAAAATCTAAGGTAGTGATGGTAAAATGCATTAAAGTTGTTATTACAGTATGCAATTGTCGAAAATGCCATCGTAGATTTAAGCTGAACGCGACTATATCTGTACTTACATGTGTACATTATAAAAGACAAATCCCTATGGTTGAATCAAGTAATGAATTGAATGATTTTTTATGTGATGAAAAAGAAATGGAATTATGGAATACACAAAGAAAGTACCGTAGGTAAATATTTTTATTTTTATTGTGAAAAGAAGTCTGAGTATTTATTTGGTTTTTGAAAGAAGGTTATTGTGAATACCCGTAATATTTTCCAAGAAGAAGAAGCATCTATAAGTGTTTGTTATTACAGTAAGCTGTATTGGCATTATTCATAATAAAGTATGAGACAGCAGATGTCAAATTAGCTATTGAAAGGTCATTCATCTTCTTCTTCTTCTTATAATAGTAAACCTTTTCTTCATAAATCTCCTTGTGTAACCTACTTACGTTGCAGACATGGCATGGACATATCAGACTGCAGATCTCTGTAATCTGTACACGTACACGCTATAAATTCTTGTACAATACTTAATATTGCTACGAACTATAAATGTACAAACGATTGCTTACATATGAACTAACTGCTTACTTAAAATTATTACATAATGAATGCTGAATAAACGTGCTACTATGCAGTAGAGAGACTAGGCACTACTGTGTATACAACTGGAGATGATGGCACATACTAAACAAACATCTCTGCAAATGCTAAGAACATGGAGACTGTATATGAATGTGTAGTATAGGAGGACAGAGCAGTAAGTTAGCTGTAAACAAGCCAACAAATCATTTCTTCTGTCCTTATCAGTCCATATTACACGTTCTGTTGGCTAAAGGGACGTAGAAACTATTACACAAACATTTACCGTAAATCTGGGGATAATAAGGATTGTTCGGGACGCAGCTAGCTCCTTCAACACACATAGTGCTGACATCATCACCATAACTATCAACTTCATCATCATCATCATCACCATCATGAGCATTAGACACAGAATGAAAATAACTTTGATCGTTATTTCCAAATGTATAGGGACTATTAGCCGGAGTTTTATATGGGAGACGGAGACGTGGATGATGTGGTGTTGGTAGACTGGCTCTGCTTCCTCCAGAAGAGAATCTAACTGTAGTTCTTCTCATTCTCTTTGTCATCATCGCGTAGCATTTGGATCCAACTAAGCCCACACAAAGTTTTAATCTCTTATCGTAAGTTTTCAGTCTATCTGGGCAGGCACAACGAGAATCTACACACTGGAGCCCAGCAAATGCGTCGCATTCTCTCTTTTCTTCACACGGCATCCCATAGCTTTTGCTACATTTCCCAAGAGCATCTTCAATATATCCCGAATTACAAGTACATTCGTAGTAATATTCATTACTCGTGCAATTCGCATTTTTTGTGCATGGAATGGCTTTATAAGAGGATTCTGTGTTGGTTGTGCAATGGCCGCCTACTAAACTCACACATTTCTTTTCTTCTTCGCTGTAATATTGATGATATAAATATTTGCAGACGCACACTCCATTTAGACACTGTAAACTGTCAGCACAGGGATGAGCATGGGAACAGAATTCATTATAGCCGCGAGCACATTTATTTCCTTGTGATGAGATCGTGTAGCCTTTGTTACATGTGCAGGTTTTTGTATGAAAGTCACAGCGAGCATTTTGCGGACAGTCATCGTTGTTGTCGTCATCCGAAGATGTTCGGCTACAATTCCCCGTTGAAACTGACACGACGCATTTGTCAAAGAGACTGTCGTAGTCTCTGGGAGGTTGACAGCTACAGATACCTTGAATGCAATGAAGAATCGAAACACTTTTACACTCAAAGTCATGTTGACACTGTTGATGAATTTCTTTCTGTTTTAGACAAGTTCCATTTTCTGTGTTTGTGAAATATCCAGGTTCACAGCGACACAAACGACCATCGCAGAAGGCGTGAGGAGGACATTCAATGACATCGTAGATAATATTGTTTTCCACGGTTTGAGAAATTTGATAGAGACGATTCACATCATTAGGTTTAACGAGAACGCCTTCGTCATCCAACCAAACTTTTCTTTTACAAGGTGTGTCAATACGAGCAACGCATAAATTCCGGGTTTCGTCGTAGTAAATTTCACTTTTAGGGCGTTGACATTGACAAGTTCCGTTTGTGCAAGTCAGCCAAAAACGATAGTCACATTTTTCATAATTGTTACAAACTTGCCCGAATTCCTTTGTGTAGTACTCCACGATCTCGTTAATGTGAGGAATAGGAAATAACAAGGAATGGGTCAGAGAAGAATTTTCTGATTCACTGCTACTACTCGATTCTAAGAAGTAGTCAGAGATAGATGAGACACGAGATACTAAAACTGCATGTAGCAATAGCAGGATTAAAATTCCTTTACTATTCAGCATCCTCATTGTTGAAACAAACCACAGTTAGACAGGAGATGGGAACTTATGTTTATGTAGTAGGTATGTAACTTATTCTAGGAATTTAATTATTTGTTAATGATAAATGTTCGCGAGGATTCTTCTCTATATTGAAGATGGATTTCAAAGTTGTAATCTCTAAACCACAAACTCCAAATGGCACCACAAACTGCATGACGATCCTTACATTTTCAATTTAAACCGAAACATCGTCAATGCGTGTTTGTATAAACGTTAATGTCTACTATTATGAACCTTGATGTACAAGGCAGCAGAGCAATAATGTTATTATTATTGTATCCAAATGCAAATCCTCCTCATTATAAACCAACACGAATAAGATTGCATCTAAAATACTAAACATATTGCAGTCGACAGTCGGAGCAGTGGCAGATGGTCAAAATCCTTTCAGACAGATTAAAATACTATTTCAGTATATGTAATAGTACCTTACTATGTATAGGTATATCTTACTAATCTTACCAATTTCATTTATTATAAAGTGCATAGTAAAATTTTTATTCCGTGCAAATGGTACTAGCAAACTTAACCATGTCTGCATCTTTAACTACCGGTTAAATATCTTTTACCTTCCAATGTTGTTAACTAATTTTATATGACAAACTAAATACTTTGTACATAGATATATAATTATTGTAAGTTGTACCATAGCGCTTTATATTAGTATGTATAGATTATGGTTGTACGTATATTTTTACAAAGCGTAATATATTAGAGGTGGGCCTAAAGTAACATTAATCTGCGCTCCGATATATCACTCTCTAGGCCTATGATTTAATTGAGGGAATACATTATCTGTAGACGTTTTATACATTGAGTGAAGCATGCAACAGTTAAACATTATTATCAACACAGACCCTGTCAGAATTAGCTGTGTGAGATTGGGTGCATTCACATCTACCGTAAAAAGTTTTATAACTTGGTTGAATGCATTCAGCGTTAGAAATGCAATTCAAAGAAAATCCTTTTGGAATTGGGAAGTTATTAGGAGTATTTTCAGCCAGGAGGCAGCGTGAGCCTACAACTCCTTGACAAGTTCTTGTCAGAGGATCATATCTTTGTAATTCATCTTTGCATTGACATTTTCCCATACAGGACAAATTAGGATAGCACTCTGTGTCATTTTTACATTCCATTGCGTATCCTTTGATGCATTCCCCTTCAATTGAGTCTAAATAACCCTCTTTACATTGACACTCTTTAAAGGTGCCTTCAGACGAATCCCCACAAAATGCATTTTCGGTACATTTGTACACACGAGAGTTTTCTTCACAAGGTGCTTGCACTAAACTCTGACATTCTTTACTTCGTTCGTCGAAAACCTGATGAAACGGATATTTGCATTTGCAAATTCCGTTATGACAGGCAAATAAATTTGCACATGGATTTTCTGGCGAACAAAGTTCGCCATAAACAGGTCGACACAATCCATCAATTGAAATTGCAAGATTTACTTTGCACTGACAAGTTTTTGTCGTAGGATGACAAAAAGCATTGGAAGTGCAATTCTGAGATTTTCTTTGGCTGGGTGAGTCATTCACGTTTTGCGAAGGGTCACAGCGACCTCCTTGAGGAATAGAACATCTCTTATCTCTCTTATCAAATACCAGTCGGGTATCTTTGCATTGACATGTGTTATTAACACAAGCAAGGAGAATTAAACATTCTTTATCAGAATTACAGGGCTCCAAAACCGTTTTCTGCATTTCACACTGTCCATCTGTAGTTGCAAAGAATCCTTTGTGACATTTACAAGTAGGACTACGGAAGATACTTAAATCTGTGTCGCAAATTGCATTCTGCACACAATCAATTCTTCTAAACTTTTTATTATTGTGAGGATACGTGTTGGATGATTGCAGTGCTATTGTTTGAGTGTTTGTGTAAATGTTTGTTAAATTGGGAGATTTACTTGTGTGATCTTCATTGGTAGCAGGATCATCATCAAAAGGATGTAGTAGGACAGGGAGTCTGCAAGAATTCCATATTCGGGCTACACAACGTTTGGAGTGTGCATCGTAAAATAATTTGTCTGGAAATCTGCAAATGCATTTCCCTTGCAGCTGGTTGGCTAAAAACGTCGTGTTGGATGAATTCTTGAATTGCACTTCTGCTAGAAGTGTTGTATTTGAAGTGTTACTGCAAGTCAGCCAATCGTGATAGTTGCACTTGTGAGTTGAATTGCAAAACTCCCCGAATTTTCTTGTGTGAAAGTTTCCACTGCCACTGATGTTTCCATTCGCATCAAAAGTTTTCTCACGCTCTATCTCTGCAACTCGTTGCGGAGTAATGACACTAGAAGTAGTCATGGGTTGGAATGAGCCACGGTAAATTAATGCTGCAGAACTCATGCTGACAGCACTTCCAACTCCAATAAGTATCATCAAGACAAACTAAAATACAAAAACAAATGTTTGTGTTTCCTGTCAAACAAACTACTTCAGCTTCAGAGTTGAGAATAAAGAGCTGTACTTACAATCTACAAAGGAACTCTATTTGCATATTTTATTCAACATACCTAACTTAATTACAAATACACAATATTTATATTTTGCAATTTTGCTAAATCTGCTATGTACGTACCGTAAGCATTGTCGTTATATTTGTTGATGCCATAATAGGTATTACAATTTTGAAACAAACTTAAAGAGTTGAAAACAGTTGTAGTAAAAAACACAATTCTTTTTATGAATAGTTCAATGAAATGGCTAAGTTTTTCAGTTAGTTAGTGTGAATGTTTGTAAATCTGAATGAGACAGTAGCTGTTGTGTAAGCTGTGAGACTGAATATTTCGGTAGAATTCGAATGTGATTTGCTGTGGAGATGACATTAAGGATCACTTACAGACTACGAATAGAAACACAGTTGATATGAACGCGAACGAAGGCATCGAGCATCTAGAATCTACAAGTAAAACTTCTATATCATTATTAATCTTGAACTATGTGTAATTCCTTCTGTCGTTCTGTCAAATCATATTTAACGAAAAACTTGGTTTTATACTTTTTGTGTATCAATTGTAAACATAACATCAATCAAATTGAAACTTTGTGTAATCACTTCATAAAAAATTACCTTCTAGTTTAACATCCCAACATCATACTATGAAACAGTAAAGTAATATGGACCATTTACCAGTACAATTATATTGTTATTACACTTACTTTTTCAAATATTACTGAATACCTGCTAGATGCGAAGTATACGTAACGTTTATAGGTCAAGTATGTGTGTAACTGTGTAACTCGTTTCATTTAAACAAAAAATAAATCCAAATTGAATTATCTTCAACCAATATAAGGCCATTATTTAAACAAACATTTTCTTTAGAGTGTATTTTTGTTAATTCAACTACATCTGAAATGAACGCATGTTAATTATTATATTGTGAAGTTAAAGTTAAATAGATTGTTGTATACTATATACATACATACACTTGTACATACATGTACACCATATTTTATATGTGCTTGTACAGTGTGCATGGGCATATTTATGTTGTGTATAATTGACGATATAATTATTTTAATCCAAACACTGTTCCTAGTAATAAGGAAAACTGTCATATATGTTTCCATCTTGGAATCTTCCACTGTAAAATCAGGTTACATGTATAATACCGTGCGCACAGTTTTATCTATCTTTACAATGTATTTTCCCAATTAATTATAAATAAAACAAAATGGATTTATTGATTAAGAAATGCAAAAATTATGTTTATTGACATTATTCATTGAAATAAGATAATTAAAATTTGCGTTGATAACATTCTTTGAGTGATGTATGTAAATCTATACAATTGCATTCAAGGAGATCTTTAATTGAGTACTCCTTGTTTAATCAATTCAGTTGTTGTATTACTTATAATGTAATAATTTCATACAATGTTATGTACATTATCAAGACCAATTGGTCCAAATATGTTACTTAGTGAGCCAGCCATTAATTCACACTCTGTAATCACACGTCCGATTGGCAACCTCTTTAGCATAACGATCACATAAACATTTCCCAGATTTCTTTCCACTGTCTAAATCTTCAATGTCTGTTAAAACGCAACTGGCGAATTCCACGCACACAGGGTCTGAAGTAGTACACCTTGATCCTACATAAATTTTGATGACACATCATTTGTTAACTATACGGAGATTGCTTTGAAAACATTTTCATTCGCTTCATTCAATTTTTAATTATAGCAATTAATTTTTCTTACCCACAAGACCAACACATCGTTTGATGGAGAAATCATATACTTGAAGCATGTCCAGGCAGTCACATACGTTGTTTCTGTATAAAATACATTTAATCAATATTTTTAGATAATTAGATTCATCATTTAGAAGAATTATTGAAATAAACCTGCAAAAAAGTGGGGTGATGGGATCACATTCTTCACTTTCACAAGGAAGTCCGTAGCCAGGAGCACATGCTCCAGTTTTTGTCTGGACAAATCCGGGTTTGCATTCACATTCCGAGTAGAATCCTCTATCGACACAATGGGCATTTTTGGTGCATTTCTGAATATCATAAAATCCCGTGAGATTAATATCCGTGAAAGTGTTCTTGGGGAAAGTACAAGGTCCCGAAACAAGCGAAAGACATTCTCCACTTTTCGCATCGTAGATTTGGTGCAATGGATGTTTACACTGGCAGCGACCTTGAATAAATAACTTATTTCAGTTTCATGTTGATATAAGTAATAGGAACAATGGTCCGTAAATTTTTTTACATGCATTGTCGCTGTGTACCACAGACAAAATCAATATTGTAAGTGTGATAATACATTTATAAGACACAAAATTTGCGGACTATAGAAAATAGAAACTGCCTGGATGAAAGCATCAATTATAACATCAATCTGCTTCTTTGAATCTCATTTTTAGGTCTGGAATGTATTTTTCTCAACACATTCTTGTAAAGTGATTTTCTAGCTATCTGATGAGAGTTAATTGAAGGAATAAAATAAATTTTCAATATTATTTATAGGGTTTACAAACTTCACTTTTTTCAAATCTTTCGTCTCAAAAGTGTGACCTCGGCTTCCATAAAATATGTAAATAATTGTTCAGTTCATACTTAACATGCTTTGTGATTTTATGATATAAAAAATATAAATTATGTACACAAAGAAGCAAAGCAGTTTCTCCTTACTTACAATTTACCATAAAAAATGTAAAAGAATTGATGAACAATGAAGAGAGAGAAAGAGAAGACTTACCTTCTATGCATATAAAGTAGATATCTGCACAGAGATTGGAGCCACCGCAAGGCTTTCCGTGTCCCAATTCACATTTACCTTGAGTGGATTTAGCGTAACCATTTAGACATTGACACTTTCCTTTTCCCTTCACACACTCAGCTCTGGCTGTGCACTCGTTGACATAAACGGAATTATTTTCATCGCAATCCGAGTCGACTAGTCCAAGACAGCCACGCTCGGGGTCGAAAATTTGACCTCTCTGTCCACAATTACACACACCATCGACGCAGAGAAGACCTCTGGAGCCGTACACTTGATCCGTGCACTCTTGGTCTTGCAGACAGGTCTCTTTAAACTGTTTCTTTCGAGAACACGTCCCATTGGGTGAACTATAGTAACCTTCAGTACAGACACAAAATCCTTCTTCACAAACAGCACCTTGAACACAATTATTGTCCATTTGTTTCCACATTTCGCCTCTGATATCGCAAGCCTTTCCTGCCTGGACTAAACAGCGATTCTCACTTCCTTGGTAAATCATATCTTCGGGATTTATACAAGAACAAATTCTTGATTCAATTTGACATATTACCAATTCTCCTGTACAGTACTCTGTTTCGTCGCAACTTTCTCCGTATTTTTTACCATCCATGTCGTCGTCCGCCTCCTCGGCCTCTGCATAAACTAATGTTGTCAATGTGAGGGTCAGAAGAAGACACAAAATTACTTTCCTTCTTTGTTGCAACATCTGCTCCAAACAGAAATGCAATAATAATCTTTTACAATTTACACACAAAAAAGTAATAAGAAGCTAATTTTTATCATATATTATGGCTTGATCACACGAAACTACATACAAAGGAAAATATTATAATCGTGTCGCTTACTGCTTTTTGAAGGAGATACAGATTGTACATTATTTGCGTAAAGGGTTGAATTATGAAATGCTAAGAAGGTCAATGCTATATGTATGTACATATGGCACATGTACAATAGTATAAGTTAAATAAAGCTTTTCGAAATATGAAAGCTGTAATGTGTAATGGTTCCAAAATGTATTTGCTATATAACTGAATAATTTCTAGGGAGCAAAAGGTGTATGTACTCTGAAAATACTCAAATGATTCAAGAGTGAGCACGAAATGGCAAATGATGATGATAAGTTAAAGCTAATGGTCGGTTAAAGTCTTTATATCATTATATCTGCAGTACAGCAACCGTAAAACAACGGACGGTCATTCTTTTAGTTTGTTAGACACAATAAGTGGGAGTAGTTCGCAATATATGAACACTTATATTTGTAATATGTGGTATATGGCAAATAATGATTAATTGCAACATCCTGATTACTCAGCAAGTTACTATTTCTATATACAATAGTAATAGTAGGACAGACAGACTATACATGTATATTACAGTGGTATGAATATGAATTATATGTACTATGCCACTCATGTTCAACCATACAAGATGTTATATGGTAACTATTTAATTCTACTGTTAATACTATGTAATAGTATAAGTTAGTTTTACAGCCACGGTAAGTCAACTATAGGTGTTGTTGCTTTTTGTAAAAAATAGGCATGCATGAGATGCTTGCTGGTAATGTGCTTATGATATTTATCTTCTCGATGAATTATGAAAACAGAGCAGAATTAAAAATTTCATGATAATTTTGTCATTAATTAGGAAAAATTCCACATGGAAATGGAAAATTGTTACAACCTTGTCCTAAACCAAATAGCGTGCAGATAGGAATTTATCAATGTCATATTTTTTATACACCTTTGGAGGGTGGAAGTGGAGGATGAAATCTTTTTAGTGATTTTTTCCACGATCTCCTATAATATGACTATACTATAGTTCCATATTACCTCAAAACCGCAAGGTAACCGGGAAAGCGGGTAGTGTTGTCATATAAACAAATTACTTTTATCCAAAAATAACCGTGTCCAACTACTAGTAATAATTATTATTATTACATTTGCGTTGCGTCTTTTGTAGCATCTTTTTCGTAGTACATGATGTGACATCAAAAATTGAAGTCATTTTTGAACCGAAGGGGTCAATTCAAATCAAATATTTTATCATTCAAGGGCTGATCGAAAATAAATTATTGAAAGCTTGTCCTTGTTTCGAGATTATAAGTAAACTGGTCCTAGGAATTAATTACTTTCAATCCATTTTCAAGCTCCTGAAGTCAGTGTTCGAATTTCATAAAGTACCTACATACATATATTAATATAGTCACAATATTACTAATTCACTTTCAGGAGATTTAGGACTTCGAGATGAAGTTTCGCATTTTGGCAGTAGCCATAGTGCTCTCATTGTATCCTGGAGAGGAGTCATCAGCGGAAGAAACATTGTCTGGAGAAGATAAGACACTATGGGAAACTTTCAAAGGTATTCCCGACCCGAAAGACAAAGACTGTAATGCAGTAGAGACCATTAAAAGCTTGGCATGGCTGAAGCAAATGACTTCTCAAACGGACAAGGATGGAAAAGAAAAGACGGAAAATGTACTTGCGAAACGTTGGACGGATTTGCCTAAACTTAGAAAATTTTTGCAGACACAAAAATACACGGATGAACCTGGAAGTGTCCAATTTTTTAATTGGCAAGACAAACATATTAATCTTGATTGCGGAAAATTGTCAACGAATTGGTCTGTTACAGTTCCTAATAGTGAATATGACGATTATGCGAAAAAATTTGCCTCTGAATCTCATGCACAGACACTATCCCCAAGTTCAAGTATTCCGCAAGTGTATTTTCGAATTTTCAAATGTAATGTAAAAGATTGTACACATTCGATTTACGCCTTCAACCGTCCACTGCCCATATTGGAATTTCCTTTGTATCATGTTGAAGGGGACAAACATGTTTCTTTCGATTGTAAAATACATTCGTGTATAGTAAAGAACGTAAAAGATGAGCACTGTCGTTTTCCCTTAAAACCTCAGCCGGTAAAACAAAATGAACCATTCAAATTCTTTTGGACTTTACCCGAAACACAAAAAACGGCTTTTGACCATTTACATGCTGACCGAATGTTGCGCAGAAATAAAACTCTTCCTTTGGGAATCAAGGTAATTACTTGTCAGAATTAAATGCTTTAATCATTTCTATGCACGGGTGTTAATAATTAGAAAAGCAATTCACAGTAAATTGAGTACCTGCACCTACATCACATCTATTCCACCCGGTTACAATAATTGTTTCCTTTTATATTGCAGATGAAGGATATTACATTCGAGGGTAATATTTATGGGTCCCGATTAATGATTGATGTAATAGATTTGAAACATGAAGGTGTCTATGAGTGTGTTGTACAAGATGCTAATGGAGTGGTTTCAACTGTTGACAAAAGCGACAAAAACGTATTTGATTCAAGCATCCCATATAAGGGAGTCGGTACCCTTCATATCAGAGCTATAAAATGGCTGTACGTCGCTATTGGTATTACTGCTGCTCTATTGGTCATGGCATTTCTCATGAACTACTGTCTACCGTCAAATGCTGAATTTGATGATCAGGCTCTGGAGAAAAAGGACAAGTAAAAATGGACCGAAATGAGAAGAAATAGATGAAGTTCCTTGCAACGTGAATTCTTATCTCAGGCTTAAAATAAGTATAATTTGTAATGTTAATTTGTTGATATATGGAGGAAATTACTATTCCTGTTTAGAGAAATGATGCCATTGGTTGTAGGGAGACAAGTACGTGTATACTTATTGCAGGTATCATATTATTTGCAGATTTAAATTTTCAGTGAGATAAAAATATTTTTGTAGTCCAATCTTCTGTACTTCAAGATATTTGTAAAATACTACACATAATTCATATCTGGACTACATGAAAACTAAAATATTGTGATGTACCTATTGGAGAAACGTAGCATTATAATGTATTTAAAGGACTCTCTTTGTAATAAATTTTAACTCATATGGATGGGTAAATGGCCTTTGTGTCGCTGTTTTCTGAAAGAAATTGATTGAGATTGTAGCAAAGGATTTTTTATTTTAAGGTTTGAGTGTTAAAAATAATTTTATTGTTCCCAGAAGTTAAATGGTATTTATTTAATCAAGAACACATGTTCGTTCACTTGTAAGTCTGGAACCGGGTGTACATGAACACTTTCCTGGCAGTTGTAGATTCTTTTGAACACAAACAGCGTTTTCAGTACATGGACTGTTGTCTTTGGGGGATGTTGAGCATTTGGAGCCAGAGAGTCCAACGCACATTCTCCTGTCGACATCATAAACTTTTAACGAGTCACGGCAATCACACTGACTCACTTTTATTGTCTCGTTTACTTTGCACACTAAATTTGCAAGAGGGTCACATTCACTTGACGTCTCACAAAAAGACCCGAATCCACTAAATCTCATACATCGTCCATTTTGCATTTCCAAATAGTCTTCCACACACTGACACTCAGAAAATAATCCAACAGTGTTGCACTGCGAATATTCTACACAATCCGAGTCAGATTCGCAAGGACCACCCACCAATGTTTGACAACTACCCGCATCACTATTGTAAATTTGATAATCTGAAAATTTGCAAATACATTTCAAATCAATGCAACTTAACTGAACGTTATTACAAGGTAGTACTAAATTACATGGCTCCCCATACGACAACTTGATTTCGCATGTTCTTATTAAAGATTCTGAGTAGCCTGGTCGACAATCACATCGTGCATCGTATTCACGGCAAATTCCATTATCCAAACATTCGTCATCGCTGAAACAATTTGCTCCAATTAGTCCTACACATTTTTTCCGCTTTTTATGATAAAACTCTCCGATTTTGCAAATACATTGTCCATTCATTCCTGAACAGATTTCACTTTTACATTCAATGGCTCTGGCACAAGGCTCGGCATAACTTTTCTTGGGCAGACATGCAGAACCATCTAAGGTTTCGTAAAATCCATAACTGTTACAAGAACAAAGTCCTCCAGAACTCATACTGCAGAATGCACCTTCTATGCATCGAACAATCGGAGGTAAGTCCACAATATTGTACTCACTGTATTCCTGCGTGATCTCAAAACATTTTTCTCCAAGTCTGACAACACAAGTATCTTTGTCATAGTCGTAAATGAATGTTTCCACTTTGAGACAGTTGCACAAACCATTTTGACAAGTAAGCCATTTGGAAAAGTCGCAATCACTGTCACAAGAGCAAGGTTGGCCGATTCCCCGGGGTCTAATTTGTAATTCACTATTGCTGGATTTCGCACATGAAAAGAGCTTCAGAAACCATGGGATGATGAGCATCAGTAGAACCACCACCGGACGGTGAAAGAATTGCTTCATTTCTTATCATAGGATTCTCCCTATGATCTGTACTTCCTACGAATTCACAAAATGTGCACTTATATTTTAAGCGAGTACGGTTCCTCAACGTTTTTGTGTTAAGGGGGTGGGTTTGGAGGGGAAAGGTATTTGTGTCGCTTTATTAATGTTATGGGCATTAAATGAATAAATTGGAATTAAATGAAATGCTTCTACTGTGAGCTTACCTCTCAGAATTTTAGTAGGTCAAGTATTTTGTTGAATGAATAAAACCCGCCTTATATTGTAATAAAAAAAGAATTTATGTTTTGTTTTCGAAACAGATGAAGACTCAGAATATCTATGGGAAAACTGTGATGTTTGCGATACGGACATAATTGTTGTTGGCAAAGTCAAGTGCAAATTCACAATACATTTACTAACGCACCCACTACGGTTCAAAAAGCATCTTCATTTAGTTACTCAGCTATAAACAACAAATTTTTTGCTGTGTGTATATAACAACATGCTCTGTAAGCTGGGATACTCTAAATGAGCTGGTGGATAAACTCAATTGGGTCTTCCTGTACATGCAAAAGCTAAATGAGCTTCTAAGGACATCAATACTTCATCTTGTTCATGTAACCACCTCTATAAAATGCTTTCATTGATATAACACATTAATTATCATGTATTGCTACTGTGGATCACATTACTATTCTTGTGGTAGTATGTGTATTTGGGTCAAAATTTCAACCTTAACATCAAATTAAATTGATTTAAAATACACATCAAATTAATACACATTACATTACACATACGTACATCACATCTATATAAGATGCAGTTGCGAGCTTTGTGACATATCTTCTCCTGAACCTGTGCGTATAATCTAAAGCATCAAAATGAGGCTGGAATTATCTAACCCTATTACAAGACTCAAAAGGCACGACAAAAATAATTGCGTTATCTTACGTATAACCACCGCTGCGGTAGTAGAGGCATTGCTATCGCTATTATCAGCTAGTTATCATAACATGATCTATATCTTTCATATGTAATAGTTATACGTATTAAGAGCAAAACGGTAGCCTCCTAAACATTTGTAATTCTAAAAAAATCTACATTACAAATTTCGTTTAGATAGTACTTAATCAACTTTAGGTTGGTAGAAACTCATAATCAGCTCAACTAATCTATTTATATCTATACTAGTTTTATATCACCTAAAATCGAAAGATAATGTAAGCATTATGTATAAAAGTGAGAATTTTCATTTGTTGATGAATTGAATATCAAAAATGATTGAAAATATTTATTAGCATCATTTTTAGTGTCGCTGAGTCATATGTACCTTTCATTCACATTCATCTCAATCTCATTGTAACATTTTTAACCCGAGAAAGTATATTACATTTTTTGCTTTTGGAATATAAACTGAATTGAAATAGACACACTCAGATGTTACACTATAATAAGTTGCTAAGGACTTTCCTACCTTTGCATGACTTTAGGATTTATTCTGAAGCGTCATTTATCGAGCATTATTTTAATTGTTCAAAGATAAATCATTAATTAGTTTATGCATATTCAAAGAGTACCATTTAAAAAATGACATTTTAATAAACGGATTTTTTAGCGATTTTTAATAATTTTGAATTTTTGAACGAAGAGAGAATTTAAGTTATACTCTTTCATGTTTCGAATTATTTTTAATTTCATCCATTAGAGTTCAATGGAAAAGAGAAACGACGAAAATTCCGACTCGGATGACAGTCCGCCAAAACAGGATAAAAATAAACCCAAAGAGACAAGGAAACAAGACAGTACTTCCAAGCCTGGAGTTCAAGAACATGATGCAACTAAAGAAGCTGCAGAAGAAAGTGTTTCAAAAAATTATACCAATGAAGAAACTTTAGCTGAAAATCGTGTAAATGCTGTTGGAGCTGCAGAAGCGAGTCATGAAACCCAAATCGAAAAAAGGAGTAATTTCTTATCATCTAAAAATATTGTACCAGAGGATGTTGCCGCAGACGAAGTTACCAATGAAGGCAAAAGACGGAGCAATGTTGAAGGAGAAAGTATTTCTTCAAAACTTAACGGAAGTACTACAATGGATGCCTTAATAGGAGAACACCCTCCCGAAAATGCTGCTGAAAAAGAAAGTAGTCCTCAAGTTATTGTTGAAAAAGAAAGACTAGCAGAAAATGTACCCAGAAAAGAAAGCACACAGTATAAAGAAAAAATGGAAAGTGAAAGTATTCCCAAAGAAAATCAAGAAGAAATGGAAAGTATTCCCGGAAAGGAGAGAAGTGAAAATATTCTTGAAACAAATAAAGAAAGAGTGCAGAGTATTTTGGGAATCAATGTGAGGAGAGTAAGTGTGCTAGGAAATGATCAGAGAAGGGGCAGTGTTATTCCTGCAAATGATGTAAGACGAAGAAGTATCCCGGAAAAAGAAATACGAAAGGGAAGTTTATTGCCAGATGTCTCCGCGGTCAATATTCCACAGTCAGACGGGACATATTTAGGAGCAGGAGCAATCGCCTACGCAAATCCAGACTATTTGCTAGCTTCTGAAGAGAATAATACAACTGGTGTTAACAAGGAAAGACGAAACAGTAATCAACAAAAGCATTCAATTTTCAAAGGACCTTTTCTTGATAAACTCATACATACCTCAATGGACAATAATACATCTACTGACTTGGGACACCGTGATAAATTAAATTCGAAAATCCCCAGAGAAAAATCAAAACACTCTTTGAAATCCGACAATACAATTAGACGAATGTTACAATATCATGGGAAGCGTCGACACAGCATTGTAGAAGATGAGCAAGAATTCATTCACTTGAATAAGGAATGGAATACTAGAAATTCTTTAATCCCAAGTAATGAAGAAATTTTGAGGTTAAGACGTTTATCAAAACTCTCCGATTATGAAAATAGGTCACATCGATCCAGTCAAACTTCGAATTCCGCTTCAAGTAACACGAATAATCAAGTGAGCAAGACTGATGCTAATAAAAAGGAGCTCGGTGCAGCTTCAATGACAGATTTAGCAAACTTTTTGCAGTCACATATGAACAAAGGTCGATTCGATAAGGAAATGAAGGAAGAGGAAGAAGATGCAGAGTAATTTGACCAATATTTAAGAATAATAATTATGACCAAACGGTTGAATGATTCACAGCTAAAAAGTAAAATCTATGTAAGTTGATTCTGTAATATTTATTTATTCACTAAAAAACGAATAGCGCTTTCGCAAAAAGTCCTGCTTGGAGACGCGGACTGATTTTGCTTTTAATAGGCTTGACAATTATCTGTGTTGGTCATATCATGGTCACCATTTATCTTTTCAGTGAGCCCAGTTGTTTAAATTTTGCCTAATTTTGCATATAGATTTGACTCTTAATTGTTTGTACTAATCATGAGTCAACATTCCTTATTATTCTCATTTCAGTGATGCCAGAGAGGTACGAACATCCGTACGCTTGCACAACACCAAATTGTTTGAGAATGAGTAAGTAGCAAACTTTTATGGTTAGAAAGTCAAGTTAGTTTAAAAAGCTTACAATTAGTTAAGCTTCATTTTATTGTCAGTAAACGGAAGGGTCTGATCACAAGCTATATAGCTGTTAGTTGCTTTTCTTCGTACAGCATTTTCAAAATCCAATAATAAACAATAGTTTCCTATAATATTTCAACTTTCTCCATTAGGTCGATGGTTGAAGGACGCAATGAATACAGAGGTTAGTCCATGTGACGACTTTTATGAATTTTCTTGTGGAGGTTACATAAAAAAGTTTGCAAGTAACCAGACCAGCTCCAATAAATCAGAACCAGATAAACTGTACACAAGTGGACTTTTATTCGATTACAAGTATCATCCTTCTTTGGGTAGACCCTTTTGTTTTCTAATCGCATTTGACAATACTCTATATAGCTATAAGGATGCTAGGCTCATGATTTATGATACTCATATAAAAAATTTCACAGGGAAATTTTTGAAACGAGTGAAAACTTATCCAGTTAACCAGATTCTTCCATTTTATCAAGGTTGCATGAATATGGGTAAGTGATGCAATTATTTGTATTGTACTTATTAATAGGTATACAAAGTCATTATTATGTAAAAATAACTCTGCTGTCTACTATATCTTTAGATAAAAGAAATAAGTTAGGAGTAAAACCTTTCATAAACTTGTTGTCTCAACTTAAACTCCTTCGCATACCTATGAGTAATGCAAATCCGGAGTCTAGAAACATTGCCAGGATTATAGGGAGGATTTACAAGAAAACAAATCGTTTGTTTTTTGTTAATTTTGATGATTTGCAATACAATTTCATTCGGGTGATTACATATTGTATATCATTTACAATAATATAAGTTGTTACAGAATTCTCAGAGTCAAAGTCAAACCATAGAAAAAAAGATTCGGTAAAAGTTTAATTAGCAAACATTTTGTGCATTTACAGTTGAAAATTCCAAGACCTCCACAAGAATTGCTAATGACTCCGACAAAAGTCTACGAAAAATCAATCCGACAAATATTTACCCTTCTACAAAAGGATTTACTAATTGAAGACGAGAAGGAAATAGACACAATTGTTTATCTTGTAATGCGATTTGAAGGTCAACTTACGGCAGTCCAATCCAGAAGTGCTACAGCTTTGATCTTTGGATTTCCTCACAGGATGGCAAATGAAATTAAAGTTCCAGAAAATTTACATCCAAACTATAATCGCTTTGTAAATATGCTTAAAATACTGTACACATCCCTTTACACTATCACTCATACAAATGAATAGTTTTTGTAATGAAATGCATTTTAGAATTATGTCTGTAACAGAATTGTTAAATTGATATAATTATTTTAGATTGGAACATTTCTTTGGGAGGATTTGTTATCGGAATTGTATGACTATAATCCAGGCTCTTATGATAATTACACAATATTTTACAATGTGATGATGTCCGCTATGGAAGACAAAGAAGAACGTTATTTTACCATTTTCATTCAATATTTGATTAGAAAAACCCCTGTTTACACATTAAGTAAGGATGCATGTATGGGGTTAAATCATTTAAGCAATTAAATTATTTCATTACAAAATAGAGAAATTAACGCGATTGTATTCAAATTCCACATTGCAGTTCGATTTTTTCAGTGGAACCTATTGAAGACATTTGGATTTGATTTGACAGAAGATGTACAAAACATAGTGCTCAATATTTATAGGAATCAAGGAGGAACGTAATGACCTATTTCAATTTAATTATGTAATTGTATCACACAATACAAGTAAGATGTAAGGCAATAATCTGTAACTAATTCACTCGTTTAGAGTTACTGAAAGATGTTTTCGGTCCGTCTTTTTCAACTTGCACGTGCTTGCAGCTGAACGGTACACACAAATGCTTGATAATCGAACTAAAAGGTTCAATGAGGTAAGTTAGCTACTGCAGGAAAAAAATCCTTGCATAATGTGGTGCAAAATAGAGAGAGACAAACAATTCCTAACTTTACAGAGAGACACTTATGGTTTTATCCATTTATTTAGATGAACGATATGGTGACAGGATTTAGACATAGCTTCAAAGAAATTATTATTGAGGACAGCATGAACGTACATATGCCCGCAACACTGATGTATTCACTTATGAAGACTGCGGAAACTCTTCGATTTGTGCATGAACCTGTCGATGAAGTTTTGCAACATCTGAAGCAATTTTATAAAGGAGTAAGGCAATATTAATAATATAAGACTATATTATTTCAACTTTTAAAATAATTTGTCCTATATAAAACGTTTCTCTATAAATGCCATAAACATCTTTTCGGCACTGAAGAATTTTTGTATACTTTTAGCTGAAATTAGATCGGACAAGACACTTCAGAAATGTCATTCAAGCCAGAACAATTAAAACTCGTAATGATCTTCTGTGGGCTAAACATATACCACCATTCAACAAATGGTTAGTGTTCCATAACATTTGGACTGAATGTAATTTGAAGCATACTACAGTACAAAGCATAACGTTTTTACATTAATTGATTAGGACTTCTGGTACATATGCGATAGCAGACGTTACAATTACAACTAGTAAACAATTTTCCGGATTGACTATGCGAAATCTACGTAAGTGTTGACAATTATATTTTATAACTACATAGTGTACATAGTATAGGTACACACAGTACGTCCAGTTATTTTATAGCAGTGTTTTTTTACTATATTGCTTACATAGATTTTCCGATGGCTACTTCTATGGAACCTTATATAGGAAACGATTTGCCGTAAGTCCCAACTGTCGATTATTAAACTGTAGGTAAAATATTTAAGACTAGTTTATGTAAATTGTATTATTATTTAGACTTTTGAACTATGCTGGGTTTGGCTACTGGGTACTTGCTCAATACTCCATGTATCATGCCATGGAAGACTGTAAGAAAAACAATTTTTACCCATTTTATTTGTTAAATCTTCTTATTACAAGCATTACTGTTACGTTACAATTACAATGCAACGGTTGTAGGGCACTTCGCATTAAAAATGATGATTTCAAATGTATAGTTTTTACTGATGGTTTAAAACAAAGGAAAGAATTAGAACCACGATTTGTCGTCAGAAGACAAAAGTATACCGAAGCTGATGCTTTAAATTCAATAGAGTGCGTGTATGATTCTTACAAAAATATGGAATCTCCTCTATTCCCTGGTGTAAAAGTAAGTTTTATGTAAAATAGATTTACCCAATTTGTTAACTTACAATTTAAAAACAATTTGTATTCAACAAACCAATAACGAATGTTTTTATGAATATTACTTCAGAATAATCCGATGACAAAACTGTCAAGGATTAAGACTGTGGCAGATGTCTTTGGACTTGAATTTTTCTTGTTAGTACCTTTTAAAAAATTCCTAGTTTACGATTTACACTTTCCATTCGATAATTGCTATAATGTGTAATGTAGTCTGTATAAGTGATTTTTAACTTTTCATTAATAGGTTATCAATGCAGCGGTTAAAAAAGAATCCAAAGGTGTATCCAAAATATCAGATTCTTCCAGGTCTAGAAACCTATACACCTGATCAACTACTTTTTATGTCTATTGCGAGGGTAAGTTGTAGAAGTTTCAAAAAGTTAAAGCAATTTATTCTGAAGCTTACTGGATTGTATTACACCTTTGTGATAACAATTAATTACATTATAGCATACGTGTGCTGCAACTTCGAGGGAAAACAAGCTACATTTCCTTCAACATGGTCCACCTCTATTTGAATTAAGAATAAGAGGTTCCTTCAGGAATTCGGCGTATTTCGCAAAAACATGGAATTGCCCAAAAAGGACTTACATGAACCCTAAGAAGAAATGTAAATTATTTTCCTCGAAAACTTCTCCGTACAACATGTCTGCAGTCATTCAGCAGCTCTTCAATGATACGAAAGATTGGATTAATGACCCATACACGAGGGCAGCCTTTTCATTATTAAGAAAAGCATAGAAAAATATAAAATGTATATCGTACATTTGTTTGGTTAATATTATTAATTTGGTTGAAACTTGTTTAATTCAATGCGTTGTTTTTAACAGTTAACTTTCAATTTATTGTCCACGAACACGTTTTCATATTACTGACGAATAAACTAACGAAAAGAAATAAGGAAAAGAAATATAATACAAATATTATTTTGCTATCGTACTAAAACCTTCAACATCCATATTGGATTACTCAAGGAAAACTAAACAATTTAAATCTAGAATGATTCTAGATTACTATTCATTACAATTAAATCAAACAATTAGAAACAGTAAGTAAACTTATCATTTCCTTTATGATCCATCGGTTGTCAGCTTGAGTTTATCAAAAGCCGATAGCTTCTCACTCCACTCATTGTCCACTTCCTGGTTTGCACTTGAATTTTCTTCTCCGTTTCCTAAGGCTTGAGAAGATTTTCCTTCTAGTATATTGTTAGAAATTATTCCAACAATATCAGGATCAAATAACATGGACATCTTTGTAAGCAGTACAGCCAAATCTCCTAGAAATTATCACCAATTTGTAATTTAATCCATTAATTTAATTAATAGAGCAATTAATGGTTGTGTGTGTGTTGTCAATATCTATTTTTGAGACAGTAAAAATTAAATGATTATTTTCTCATTTAAATAATCACTGTAACCACTAATAAAACAATAAATAAGCAATTTGCGTACGATTAAAATGTATATGATATAAATATTTCTGAGAATAATTTCGTACTTTGTAAATCAGTAGCCGATTCAACAACGTCATTCAGAGCATTTTCCAGTGCTTTTTCGGTTTTCGATAGTTGCTTCCAAACTTTCACTGGCTCATATTCCGGTTCATTAATGCTGGAGAGACCGGATGCGACACTGTAACCAGGTCGTTCGCTTGTGTTTGAAGAACTTGATGAGTTATTCTGCATTTTTTGCAACAATGTCGTTTGAGGTCCATCAGTTCGTGAAGAGCAATCAGATCTTGTCAAAGTTTGATTATCCATTTCCATTTCTATTCACATTGGTACAAAAATATCGTCGATTATCAATATAATAATAAGTTTTAGTTGTAAAAATTATAATATTGTTTCTCATGTCTCATATATTGTAATTACAATAAATAAAAAATGATTCAGTAGCAGTATATTTAGTGTTAGATATTCATTTTCTGAAGCCGTAAAGCTAAAATGATAAACAATGGCAGTGATTGTTATTGATAAACAATTCCCTTTATTAAATATTACGATTAGTTAGTAATTGCTACAAACGATCGAATTACTATAAATTATATTACCTTTTCAGTTTTTAGTGCACCTTTACGTAAAATTCACGGTCCAACTGGTTAAAATTCGTAGAAAACTGTGCTGAAATGAAACAGGTGGCCAAACCGGTCAAAAGTGGAACCAATAATTTTAATTATGTAAAGAAAAGAATGAAGAATTAATGAAATGAGAAAAACAAGATTGTTTACAAACAAAGTCAAAACAGAACCAAACAAACAAAGAACGAAAACAAAGGAACAGACAAAGAAGATGCAATGAGTGCATTCCAGCAGCACGTGCAGCACAATCATGCGCACTTGTCTCCGTAGACAATTCATTCTCTGCTGCTTCTTCTCCGTTTCACTTGGAGAAAGTTACTTTCGCCACTTTCCTCCGTCTTTTGGCTTTCGTCGGAGTTAATTTACTGTCTCCCGCAAGGGCGTACCCAGGATTTCTGGTTGGGAGGGGCACACAATAAATGCAGTGCGAAAAAGTGTCATATTCGCCAAAATTATGTCAAATTTAGTAAAAATAACCCAAAAACAAAATTTTTGCGATTTTTTAGACATTTTTTGAACTTTTCCCAGAATTTGGGGGGGGGGGGGAGGG